>BEHA01000838.1:737898-748545 GCA_002897215.1 Eschscholzia californica subsp. californica
ATAGTGTGGATCACTGTTTGACGCTTAGATAATATGGTTTTCAATTGGCACTCAACTGAGGATGTGTAATAGTAATGTGCATAAATAAGGTCCGGTACTATGGCTATTGCTGCAGTTATTGGGTTAAATGCAGGGAAGAGGATATTGAGTTCCTCATTTTGTTATTCTGATCTCACGGACAAACTCGTCACTGTCAATGAATATGGTTTGACACAGTATCAGGTAGTTTCAGGGAAGAGTTTGATAATTGCAAAGAAGTCCTCGGATTTTGGTCCCAGTTTTCCATCTAATCGACATCCTCAGTCCATTAATGCTATTAAAGAACATCTTGAATCTTCCCCTCTTTCTTCAACTGCAGATGGTGTTTGGAGGTCTGACTTCTTGGAGGAAGATAATACAGATTCATCATCTTCACTTGAGGCTCTCCTCTTACTACAGAAGTCTATGCTGGAAAAGCAATGGAACCTTTCTTTTGAGCGGAACAGAACAATGGCTGAGCCAAGAGAAGAAGGTTCCACGAGTATAAAGGTTGCTCGTTCAGGAACATCTGCTCGGCAACGGCGAATGACTACCAAAAACTCGCTGAATCAGAATTCTTCTTTGATGCTCTTAAGAAGGAAGCAAGTTGGTCCTATGGGTAGTCCAGAGTTGTTGCAGAATCGCTTAAGGGGTTATGTTAAGGGTGTAGTAAGTGAAGAATTACTTACACATACAGAAGTTGTGCATCTTTCAAAGAAAATCAAGACTGGTCTTTTCTTAGACGAGAAAAAATCGAGGTAACTACGATTTTGGCATAAACTTTTAACTACTGCAATCCTTGTTTAGCATTATCTTTAATAGGTATACCATTTTTCATGAATATCTTCATAAGTTAAAAGTCCAAATTATTAGCTCCATTTTGTAGCAAACATCTCGCCTTTGAACTTTTATACGGAAATTTATTCCTGAACTGGTGACTGGTGAGCATTTCCATTTTCTCAATATATAGTTTGAACAGAAAAGCCTTGAGGAGAAAGTTGAGTCAGTATTTACCTGAACCCCAAGCACAGCTGCCAGCTCGTCTAACTGATATTAGATGATGTAGTTGTACATATTCTGATCCAGCTCATTCTAGCTTGACTTAGATAAAATCGAGTTCTTGAAAATTTTCAAGTATTGCTGGTGTGAGTAAGTATTTTGTTTAGTATAGTCATGATTCTTGAACATTATTTCATGGGAAATTTTAGATCTACGATTATTTCCTACTTTATACGAGAGTTTCCTAATACTTGTGAGGCGGATTTCAGGTTAAAGGGACGGTTAGGATATGAACCCTCTGATGAGCAGCTTGCAACTTCGTTACGGATATCACGTGCAGAATTACAGTCAAAACTGATTGAATGCTCTTTGGCAAGAGAGAAGCTAACAATGAGTAACGTCCGGTTAGTCATGTCAATTGCACAAAAATACGACAACATGGGTGCTGAACTGGCTGACCTTGTTCAGGTACTTCACATTTTTCTTTCTCAACCAAATTATTTTTTGTTGCCGATCAAACTTTTGGATCGAGTATCAGAAATTACTGGTACTATTTTCTTGATTATCCAAGCTGTTGATTTTATTTACTTATACGTCTTCATTGTGAAAATTGTTGGGTTTATGTCTTATAAGCAACTTCATCCTTTTTCTTTTACAGGGTGGTTTGATTGGATTACTTCGGGGAATCGAGAAATTCGATTCATCAAAGGGGTTCAAAATTTCCACTTATGTCTATTGGTGGATACGTCAGGTGAGATTTAGTCCAAGTTACCTTTTGTTAGTTTTTGAAGAATGATATTTGATCGAATCAATTGTAGTTTTGAAAGAGTAAAGTGGCTAGAATATAACTTAATTAGGAACATGTGACCATGAAGTAAAGTATAAACTCAGAGCTAAAAAGTGCCAGTGCGTCCTATTTAAGCCATACATGAATTCTTTTTCATACTGAAATGGTTCAGGATTTGTTAATGAATCTTCTAAAGCCATATGGTTACTATGCAAATGAATCAACTCAAACTTTTATGTAGAACTGTAACGCCCCAAGCCTTAGCAGTTATCGATAGTGTCCCCGCTTTGATCACCCCAGGCCTAAGTCCACATGTACGGGGTTTTGTTCTTGGCGAAGGCACCACGAGCCCACCCAAAAGGCCCCGGTTAAGCTTGAGCGTACACCTATAGCCTAGTCTCCAGACACTCTTGCGAGCGATATGGGACTATCACAAGAACTGATCAATTTGCTCGATAGACACCTAAGTTAATTGTTTCTCAGTTATCATCCTATTCCTTATTTTCACTTCTCAATCTACTTTAAAGTTTAAACCCTATGTAATTCATTTTCTTTAGATTAATACTTGATCTTGCATTAATTTATAAATTCTCATTGTCACCAGGGTGTTGCAAGAGCATTGACGGATAATTCGAGAACTCTAAGATTGCCTAGTCATTTGCATGAGAGATTAAGCTTAATTCGTAATGCGAAAATTAGGTTGGAAGAGAAAGGAATAACCCCGTCTGTGGATGTAAGATAACTCCTACTCTTCTTCTGATTAGATCAACAAACATGTTAATATGATTATTTCCTCTTGCTTTCTCATAGTTTCTTTTCATACTTCTCATTGGGAGATTGACATGAACTAATTTCTGTCAGAGAATCGCCGAATGCTTGAACATGTCACAGAAAAAAATCACCAATGCTACTGAGGTATCACAAATCTGAGCTTTTGCACTTACCCTTTTCTTTCCCGATTCCAGATTGGTTAAACTTTACTAATCATACGGAAAGCAAGCATCGAAGTCTCTATTGTTCTAACTATCAATTTAAAAAAATGCAGGCAATCAGTAAGATCATCTCACTTGATAAGGAAGCTTTTCCTTCCATGAATGGCCTTCCGGGAGAAACACTTCATAGTGTAAGTTTAGCCACCAATCTTAAAACAAAACATTGTGATATTGTCCGTGTGATTCCCATTATGGTCCGATTCGACTCTGTTTCCTTGTTCGTTATTAAATGGAAAATGTTTGCAAAATGCAGTACGTTGCAGATAATCGTCTTGAGAACAACCCCTGGCACGGAGTGGATGAATGGTCACTTCAGGTAAGAATTCGTTATGTGAGTTATAATCTGAGATCGAAACATCTAATGAAGATTCTGTCTACATATTTACTTCATACGGACTCCAACTTAATCTTTTGAATATCATATTACTAGGTATTAATTTCTGAGCATTTTTATTTAAAAAGATGTTTATAACAGTCCAAACCAACTTATTTTCAGGAAGAAGTTAACAATCTCATCAGTACAACACTTGGGCCACGCGAACAAGACATAGTCCGCCTTTACTACGGATTAGATAAAGAGTCTCTTACATGGGAAGACATCAGCAGACGGTTAGTTCGAAATTCTTGTATTTGCTTTCTGCACATTATCTTGTTTTCTTGACTAAACTCAAATTTGTTTTTCAAAATGGATGATAAAAACATATCTGAAAGAAAAAGTGATCTTAATATATTGGGTTAACAGTAAACCCTATTTGCCATTAACCGAAAACCATATTTGAGAGTAGTGGTTCCCAACAGGTCGTGTTGACACAATACATTTCTAAATGGGCCACTAACCTTGACACACCACGAACACGCAACAACACCGTACCTGCTGTGGCTCGCCATGACATGTTTGTCCACCCTTATTTGAGATTGATTGAGTGACTATAAGTATATAAATTTACATGTTTCAGGATTGGTTTATCCAGAGAAAGAGTAAGGCAAGTTGGGCTTGTTGCCTTGGAGAAACTAAAACATGCCGCGAGGAAAAGAAGGTTGGACGCTATGCTGGTGAAACACTAATATATTTGGGTACGTAAAAATGTTGTAAGCATCACTAATGACTGTATATATACGAGATTATCTGTATGGTTGTTCGATTTATTTTCTCACCATCAGAATGAATTATAGAAAAAAAATGTAAGTCAGAAACCAGGAGTCCTAAAACCTTTATGTCATAATATGAGATGAGATAGACTTCAAAACATAGATGAAAATTCTGTGTAATTTTAGGATATTTTTTTTATAACTATGTCTATCAAATGGATAAATAACATTGTATTAGGATTAACAACAATAGAAAATAGCAGTTACATTTTGTTTTGTTTTGATGAATAGACTACGATGTACGTTAGTCTTCAATAAACCATGGATTTCACCTCCTTTGGGAATCGAACCTGAGACCTCTAGGGTTTTGGAGTTTATGTCAACATTCTCAACCACTTGGGCAAGCAAGTGTTGTTGACAAGACCCACTTTCCCCTTGAATATTTTATCTGTTATAATCATCTTTTGACATTTCGGTAACTATTCTCAAATATTCTCTAAAACCCACTTTCCCCTCGAACATTTTATCTGGTATATTTGATGAAACTGTTATATTCTTTCAGAAAAGAGATTGTTACAGCCGTAATTTTAAGTGGGCCGTCAGTAATTTATGTAGATATGGTTTTCTCTTCACTACTTCAATAAAACTTCTCTTCAACCTCCTTCCATGGCTCCATTTCAACCTCCATAGTCCCTCTGCTTCTTTCTTCTAAAGAAAGTAAGAGAAACTGTTTAGGGTTTTTTAGAGAATATTTGAGACGTTTAGGCTTCATCTTCTAGAGCGAAAAAGTAAGAGAAAATGTTTTTAGAAAAGTTAATGGTTTGTTCTTGAATTATTTTTGCGAGAAAAGAAAGTTGTTTTATTGTTGCACCGAAGATTGATATTTTATATGCATAAATAATGTCACAATCTGTTGAGGCTTCGTAAGTTCTCTTTGATTTTGGTTACCCTCAAATGCAATAGTTGCTTTCGTGGTTAAATATGAAACAACAATGCTACGTGGTCTTACGAACATGGCTCGAACTAGTCAGAGAAAGTAAATTTTGCACAGGACGTCAGTATTTCGCTTTGTCTTTATCATTTTATGCTGGCCCAAATAACATTTCTTTCTGTTAACTTTTACAAACTTTTAGACTTTTTCCAAATTATAGGTATTTGATGAGACATTTTTCTAAATTTTAGATATTTGATGGGGATTTTCTCCATATCGAGCATTGTTTCTAGGGTGCACGTAAAACCACCCTGTCTTTTTGCTCTTAGACTATCCCTCTCTTGGCACTCCTGTGGGTTTCAGATGCTCTCAGACTGCTCCATCTGCGGGACGTAAAGATAGGAGGCTCAAGAGTAAAAAGAAGGGGTACCTAGTTTTTTTTTTGAAGTCAACTACGATCTACGTATGTCGTTACATTTGGCACTTGATACATGATAGATGTGATAAGCTCGGTAACCGCCCACTCAAACACTAACAAAACCGGGCCTATAGCTCAACAAGACATGGCCTAAAGTCCAACAACATTATTTACACCCTAATAACCCCAATTCAAATAACCAAAGATTCCACCTTTTCTGGGATTCGAACCTGGGACCTCCAGGGATTTCTGGAGTTTGTGTCAACACCTTGGAACCACTTGGGCTACCAACTGTTGACAAGGGGTACCTAGTTACCTACACACCCACCATATTTATGGTTGATGTGAGAACACCCTTCCACGTACAAAAAAAAAAAAGAGAAATTCAAATATTTAGGTAAGTTTTGAGGCTTATACATAATATCAAAAAAAAATCAACCGAATGGCACTAGAATACAACAGGATTATAGTTTTTTTTTTGTGAAATCTGGAGGCGGAGCCAGAAGTTAACTGAGGGACGGGCTAAAATTTGAAGTACATATAACCATTCAAATTTAAGGTTTTCGAATTTATAATTAATTGAACAAGTTTATAATTTAAGTTGTAGGTATTAGTTTTTATAATCCACAATTTCACATCTAAGTATTGTGTTTTTTATTCTATGAACTATAAAGAATAAGTGAAAGAAGGTTATAGTCATTGTATCATTGATCAACTACTTTCACTTTCAATCTTCCATAATTTTCTAATTTCAAATTAGGGTTTGAAAAGATTATAAAAATTATGAACTTACTTGATGAGTGATGATCTAAGAGCATAGAAGAAAGATAAACCCTTGATTTGCAGTCCTCGCTTCTAGATTGAGTAACACTCCAAAGTCAAGAGCAAAAGGATTTCAAATTACAATGAAAAGATCAATTGGATATTTGGGTTTTTTACCCCTTTCCATTCGTGAGAGTAGGGAATAGGAAGAAGCAGGTAGTAAAGGTAAAGGGAACAAGAATCAATTTTTTTAAGAGCCGGGCTGGGTTATAAGGGTTAGTGGGTTAGGTTACTATTTATTAGGATTCATATGGAAAATGTTAGGGGTTAGAGTCGGGCTGCAGCCCGGCTCAGCCCACTAACACCTCCGCCCCTGGTGAAATCGACTACGATCTATCTTAGTCATTACAAGGCATTGATACATCATCAAGATGTGATAAGCTCGATAACTAAATGAGGTCAAAAGAAAAACAGTTTTCCCGTCCTCAACAATCCAGGCTTTATGTTTACACTTGACAACCCTAATGTTCTTGAAGGAGGTCTGCAGAATACCCTTGTGATTAATATAAGATAACATAAGTTACGGGCCTATGATATGTGGTTGGGGAAAGGATCAAATATGGGGCATATACAACCACATAGAATGTCATGTTTATTATGTAGTGGTCCAGGGAAAGTTGATTGTCTCATATAATGTGAAGCACACGACGCCACCTTGGAATGGTATCCTTCAACAATGTTGATAGGGGATTTCCCGTACATACCTGTTGTACTTCCTCTGATAGAACAAGAGGTATTTTAGTCTTTTTACAATGCTTTTCACATTGTGAAAAGACTAAAATATCTTTGGTCTTATTAACCACCTCATCAATGAGGTATGCTAGGAAGTACATGGGTAAGCGCCCCAATCATTTTTTATCCTTTAATATTTGCAACAATCTTTGTAATGTCCTCACTATGGAAAACGAAAGGCTTTTATAAGAAGCTGGTCAATAAGCTTAAATTACAAAAAAAATGAATACATGATCGACACCTCTCCCATCCCTTTTGTTCATCTTCTTCGCGAGGACCACTGTGAATCACTGTCGACCATAATCACCTCCTATTAGCCCGTCCCTTTTATTCATCCTCTTCGCGAGGACCACTGTGCATCACTGTCGACCATAATCACCTCCTATTAGCCCGTCCCTTTTATTCATCCTCTTCGCGAGGACCACTGTGCATCACTGTCGACCATCACCACCTCCAATTAGCGTTGGCCACTACCACCCCCACCCATCACCACAATCTATATCTCTTATCTCTCATGCATGCTCTCTCTCCACAATTCACAAAGGGAATAAACCCCTTGGCTAGTGCTAAATGAAAAGGGTTTTGCCTAAATCCCAAAACCTTCATGGAGAGTTCCTTCATTTTGTACTCTCTTCGACCCTAGACAAAGAGATTGCTGACTACTGCGACCGTACAAGCTAAAGAGAGTGGGAAAGGTAGAGAGAGTGGTCGTCCTAGGTAGTGAGTGACAAAGAATCCGAGAGGGTGATTAATAAGAGGCGTTTCTTCAAAACTAAAAAAAAAATAGGGAGTGTAATAATTAATGACTCCTCACCTTCTATGTAAGTATATAACTATAAAACAAGAGAGGAAGACATCTTTGTTAATTAATGACTCCTCACCTTCTATGTAAGTATATAACCATACCATCTGAAATTATCATCTTCTTCAATGGCTAGGATCGTACCTTCCAAACTTATCTCGAAAGTTGAAATTTTGTCCTTCCAATTTATCTTCAAACTTTCTTCAACAACTAAGCTTACACCTCATAAGCTTATCTCAAAGGGTTGTGATTATAATTCCCTAACTTTTCTCAAACTCCCTTCAATGGCTAAGATTACACCTATCAAACTCATCTGCGAAAATTGTGCGGATTTGCAAGAACTGTCTGTGTCGGACGTAAAATCAGAGTAATTGAATGTTATCTCCTTACAATTAACATGTCCATAATGAAAATAGTTCTTAATTAAGGTCCTTGGTAAAGGGACACGTCTCTAGTGTATTGGGACACAATTAGTAAATGGACTTTAGTTCTTTTAGTATCTAGACATTTTTTCTCAAAAAACTAAATAAATCATCATGTATTCATTTTGATATGACAATATTGAAAATAGTTTCAAATTTACAATTAACCACAAAAAGATAAAATATTATTATAATACTCAAGATCTCTTTTCGTATCTAAAAATACGGAACAAATGATGAAATAAAATTTAACAGATAAATTTCGGACAAAGTAATCGAAATATGACCAAAATTTCGACCAATATAATCGAAATATGCGCAAAATTTCGACCATTATGGTCAAAATTTTGGCCATATACTATTGTCCAAATATGTTCAATATTTCGACCACAGTGGCTGAAATTCTGGCGACAAAAAAAATAAAGTAACCATGCTAGCCGAAATATTTACATTTTGAGAGAAATCTTCACCAACATGTTACATTAATAGGATTAAATAATAAATGTGTTACATAAGAAAGAAAGAGATGAGAACAACTTAAAAGTAAATAAGAAATTAGTGTTTATATAGGTGACGGTTGTTTTATAGAACTAGGTTGCGCCGCGTCCTACGGACGCGACAGATCCCTCTTGGCTAACGCCATACCATCTGAAATTATATCCTAGAATTTAACAACTTCAATGACCTTCACACATTAGATTCCAAAATTAATAGAGAGAGTGCAGAGGGGAAGTGATTTATGTAGTTCAGGTATATTGTAACCGATCTCCTCCCCACTAATTTCCCTTCTTCGCACGATCTCCTCTCATAATTCCAACAATAGCCTTGCAGTTAATTTGTTGAAAGTTGACATATCTGATAATATTTAGGGTTATTTCTCAAATAACCCCCAACTTTGTGACCAGCTTCCTGCCTATCCCCCTACTTTATCAAAAATACCCATATGACCCTCTTTTTCAGATTCCGTTGTAACACCGTTAACTAGTCATCACCTCTCTCTCCTCCATCTCATCACCTCTCTCTGCCACCTCATCGTCTTCACCGGCGAAGGTCGCCGACCAATTTTTCCACTGGCGACCTTCAAACATAAAAAAATATTTCCTCTCTTCTCTCTCTCGAAATAAAAAAAAATTGAATTTTCTTTCCCCTCTCTCTCTAAATACTTCCCTTCGCCGCAGTAGGTCTGGAACAGACCTTGAACAGATCTGTTGAAGGTCACGAACAGACCTACTCCGGCGAAGGGTTTCCCTTCGCCGGAGTATTTAGAGAGAGAGAGGGGAGAGAATTTAAAAAAATATATTTTTTTTTTAATTTTTAGAGAGAGAGAGGAGATAAGAATTTTTTTTAATGTTTGAAGGTCGCTGGTCGGCGACCTTCGCCGGTGAAGATGATGAGATGGCGAGAAGATGAGGTGGCAGAGAGAGGAGATGAGATGGAAGAGAGAGATGATGACTAGTTAACGGTATTATAATGGAATTTGAAAAAGGGGGTCATCTGGGTATTTTTGATAAAGTAGGGGGCTAGGCAGGAAGCTGGTCACAAAGTTGAAGGCTATTTGGAAAATAACTCTAATATTTGATATTACAAATTAAGGTATAAAAAGTCAAATGGTAGTTTCAAGAAGTTAGAACTTAATTGTTGACACTAATACCTTTGTATTATTTTAATCTTAATTTTCATCTAAATAAAAATTAATTTATTCGATTTAAATCTCTAAAAGTAATGTCTATTTTCTAATTAGTATAGGGATTTCAAATCTAACAATATGATATTTTGATTATGTCCCTATACTATTTATCTGAATCCCTATTTATCCGAGTCCCTACAGTGAACACCATTTTTAAGGACCACCTGCCAAATGAACTTTTTACTATCATATTTAATGTAGTTCTACTTTGTAATCAGTTTACTCGAAAAAGAAATGTTATTTAGCTAGAAAAAAGGGACCAATCACATGTTGATGCTTTATGTGGCCCATCCTCAGTTGGGAATTTTCTTCTCTAACCAAAAGTCTCTATCATCTTTTGTTGGACTGCTTACTAGTTGAATGCCAAAAATAAAAAATGATGTCATCATGAACAAACTTCTAAAGTTTGATTGATTTCGATTTTTTAGACAGTAATTCACGTTCTCCTAGCACTAACCACGAGTACACAACGGGTTCACAATTATGTCTTCAAGATACGGTAAAGTCTTTACAGCTATCTTAATTAAAAGTATGTACGCTTGACCGAGATCAAGACCGACCCCAAATGTTAACTTGATAATGTCAAAAGAAATTGGCTCTATATTTGCCAAATAACTTGTACAACAAAGTACCCAAAATCTTTCTGCTCAAGTGATTGATTGTGTTGAAATAAACTTCAAAATTTTGGAGGTCCCGGGTTTGGTTCCTAGAAAAGGTGGAATCCGTAGTTATTAAAACCTGGATTATTAAAAGTATAAACAATAAGTTTGTCGTGTTTTAAGTTTCTTTAGTATGTTATTGGACTTTAGGTCCCTTTCATTGGTAATTTAATTTGGGCGGTTATCCTCAAATGTGAACAAAAAGAGAAATTGGTGAGAATTATATCCTCAAATGTGAACGGATGATGATTATTACGAGAATCCAATATGTGTTATGTGAATGGATACA
>BEHA01000838.1:751123-809741 GCA_002897215.1 Eschscholzia californica subsp. californica
TAAGTTATTGCAATTTTTATAGGGATGATAATCTCGTCCCCAATATAATTGTAATTGTCCCTAACATAAATTTAGTGGGGACAAATATAAAAAATTGTCACCATTATAACTTTTTTAGGGACAAACGTAGAAAGTGTGTGCCCCTAAAAGCCATATTTTTTGTAGTGCATCCTTGTGTATCTCCCCATGCCCACAAAACTTTTTTGTGAGATAAAACAGTCCTGGTGAGAAAATCTTTAACTCACCACAGCCTGAAACTTTAAAGTACTATTTCCGAAAGCAGCATGGCATCAACTCTGGTATTTAGGGTTCAGAGACGCGAACCTGAACTAATCACTCCTTCTAAACCTACACCCCATGAACTCAAATACCTCTCCGACATTGATGACCAGGAGAGTCTTCGTTTACGACTTCCTGTATTCCAGTTTTATCGTAATGACACGAAAATGATAGGAAAAGATCCAGTTGATGTGATAAGAAAGGCGTTAGCAAGTGTACTTTGTTTTTACTATCCATTTGCAGGAAGGTTAAGAGAAGGACCAGGGAGGAAGCTAATGGTAGATTGTACCGGTGAAGGTGTAATCTTCATTGAAGCAGATGCCGATGTTCGACTTGAAGAGTTTGGTGATCTTCAACCTCCTTTTCCTTGTTTCGAACAACTTCTTTTTGATGTTCAAGATTCTGGCGGTGGTGATACCCTTAACAGCCCGCCGTTGTTGATTCAGGTGACTTTCCATCTTGATAGATTGCATAAGATCATCAACTTTTTCTACATTAATTTTGACTATTAAACAATAGAAAATGGTTGTTTAGGTCTAAAAAATTATTATAATAACTAAAAAAGCCTAGACTTTTTTCTATTAGGTAGAAGTTACCACAATATTATGTGTAATAATAGGTGAAGTTTAAAATAATATTGATAATTATTATTAAGGTCATTTTTTTCTTTATCATTCCCACAATACCCTTACTTAATAAAACTCTCCTTCTCTCTCTCTAAAAACACATTTAGGTTTTTTTTCTTTCTTCTACTTGTTCTTCTTCTTCTACCTGTTCTTCTTCTTCTTCAAATCATCTTATTCTTCTTCGAATCATCTTCTTCTTCTTAGAATCATCTTCTTCTTGACTCGACCTAAGTTTGAGGTTCCTGTTCTTCATCTTCTTCATCCAAAGATGATGAGTTTGATGTTCCATATGGTGGTAAGAAGAAGAGAAATTTGATAATTATAATTGTAGCTGGCGTTTTGGATGTTGTTGTTTCATTGTTGTTAGGGTTTGCTATTTGGTGGTGGTTCTTCTTAAGATCAAGTCGTGGAGGTAAGGGTAGGGCAGGAACTGGTCAATTTGATAATCAATTAGAACAAGGGCATCAATCAATTCTCACTTTGCTTTCTTTATATAAGTCAATCTTTATACCTCTAAATCTCTTACTTGCTTTCACACAAACTCTTCCTACTTTCATAATGTGATCAATATATGAACCAAGCGAACAGATATACGAGAGATATTTTACCCAATTCAAAGGTATGAACTATGAAGCCTCAAAAGTGAAAACAACTCAGTTTGCATTGTCGCACATGCAAACACATGTTTGCAAAATCGCAAATGCAAACACTTGTTTGCAAACGTTTGTTTGCAGAACAGATTGCTACAAACAGTTGTTTGCATATCAGATTGTGCAAACACGTGTTTGCAGAAAAACGTAAGCGAAAAAACACCGTATTTTTCTGGTTTTTTTTTTGAAAAAAAAAGTATTGAAAGTGGACCTTGTTAGAAAGCTAATGAAAAATCATTTCTAAATACATAAATTTTATTGAAATCCGACATCTCAAACAAAAGTTATATCGATTTAAAGTTTAAAGAAAAATAAAAGAATTTAGTTACACAAAAAGACAAAAAAGGATAATTTAGTCTTTGTATACTTTTTGACCTGAATAATAATTTTCAAATGTTTTGTGCTTTTCTACTCATTTTCAATATTATTTTGACCTTTCTAGTTATTACCTCATTAAACAAAGGTATCTAGGTGGCCCAAAATTTCTGCCCGAGTGCTGATGTGGCATGTTCCAGCAGTGGCCGATCCAAGATTTTGAGTCAGGGCGAACGAAGTTATGTACGGAAATGAAAACACTTTGCAACCACAATGACTAATGAAAGAAAGTTATCAACACAGATATATTATAAAATATAGAATATGACAGAAATTAAGGGTGGAGCCAAGATTTCCCGTCACAATTTTCTTTAAAATCATATTACTTTAAAAATTAATCAATTGATAGTTAGACAAATTAGAATGGCCGCGGCTTTGGGGAATAAAGAAAATTCTCCGGGGAATAAAGATTTTTCTTAAAACTAGTCAAATAAGATTGACTTTTTATGTTTCTTTTTATTGCTAAGGGGCTTCTAATTTTAGAAGATGCTATAAAAAAGGCTTCTCCATCTCATCACCTCTCTCTGTCACTTCATCTTCTCGACACCTCATCATCTTCTCCGGCGAAAGTCGCCGGCCGGCCAATTTTCCGGCCGGCGACCTTCAAACATAAAAAAAAAAAAATTAATTTATCTTTTTCCTCTCTCCTCTTTCTCTCTCTAAATTTTTTTTTTTTTTATCACTCTTCTCTCTCTAGATCTGGTGAACCAGATCTGGTTCACCAGATCTAGATGTGAAGGTCTGTGAACAGACCTTCAACAAGGTCTTTTCACAGACCAACTAGATCTGGTGAACCAGATCTGGTTCATCAGATCAAGAGAGAGAGAGAGAAGAGTGATAAAAAAAAAAAAAAAAAAATTAGAGAGAGAAAGAGGAGAGAGGAAAAAGATAAATTTTTTTTTTTATGTTTAAAGGTCGCCGGCCGGAAAATTGGCCGGCCGGCGACCTTCCCGGAGAAGATGATGATGAGGTGGCGAGAAGGTTAGGTGATGAGATAGAGGAGAACTTTCAAAAAAATGTATTTTGTATTCCCCATAAAAATTTATTCCCCGGAGAATTTTAAAAAAAATCTGGATTTCCTCGAGAATTTATTCCCCGGAGAATTTTCTTTATTTCCCAAAGCCACGGCCATTAGAATAGGTCTTTTCACTCTTTTTGTATGTGAAACCCAACTTTGATGGGAACGATATGTCTTTTCACTCTTTTTTGTATGTGAAAATTAACTTAAATGGACATAAGAAGAGGAAGTAAACATCATTGAACATTAGTGGGGAAACTCTAATCATTAAATTTCTCTAATAGTGGAAGTGTAGAGAGATTTGGCTGCACCCCCTGGATTCGCCCTTGCTCCCTGGCATGCCTTGTCAGGGGGCTCATGCCATGTTTGGACTAGATTTTCTGGTCAAGTATCGTTTGCCCTATTGAAATTACATAAAGGAACAAAAGTTATAAAGTGAAATGTGAAGAAAAATAATTTATTTCCGACTTTCAGTTGAATTTTGTACTAACAAGAGTCACACATTGACGGTCAACGTTTAGATAATAATTTCAATTATGAAATCTAATGGGCCACATTTTTGGTAAACAAAAACTAGGTGACTCGTCTATCATGCGGTGGATTCATTTTAGGTATTCGATTCAACCACACAATGTGCGACGCTCAGGGTCTATTTCAATTCATGTCTGCTTTGGGTGAATTTGCAAAAGGCGCAAAAGTCCCATCAGTCCTCCCAGTTTGGCAAAGAGAAGTCCTTTCGGCACGTGACCCACCACGAGTCACCTTTTCCCATGAAGAGTTCGACACCCTTCCTGAAACCATGGATTCTCTATCAATCTCTCTCGACGACATGGTCCAACGTTCATTCTTCTTCTCGTACCAAGACATTTCAACCCTAAAGAAACACTTGCATCCTAGTATTGGCATTTGTACTACATTTGAGATCCTTATTGCATTTATATGGAAATGTCGTACGATCGCACTGAACTTTGATCCCAAAGAAAATGTTCGAATGGTATGCTTAACTAGTGCCCGCGGAAAGATTGATAAACTATTGCCAAACGGATACTATGGAAATGCTTTTGTTCTACCGGTGGCAATATCGACGGTTGAGAATTTGTGCAAGAACTCATTGGGATATGCAATATCATTAGTGAGAAAAGCTAAGAACCAAGTCAATGAAGAGTACATGAAATCAACAGCTGATTTTATGGTGCTTAATGGTCGGCCTCCCTTCTTCCCACGCGGAACTTTTATACCATCTAACGTGTCACGTGTCGGATTTAGGGATGTTGATTTTGGGTGGGGAAGAGCTGAGTATGGTGGACTAGCCCAAGGTGAGTTAATCATAACCTTTATTATACAATCCAAGAACAAAAATGGAGAAGAAGGTATTTTGATACCTATTAGTTTACCCAAGGCCGCAATGGAGAAATTCGTAATTCAGATTGAGACCATGATAAGAACACCTATTCGTCTTCATTCGTCGACAATTATGACGGGTTGAAATTAGATTTAAAATATATTGAAAGCGAAATAGTGTTTATTCATTCAGAATTTTTATTAGAACATTGAAGGTTGGTATTATAAGTTCAATATTTTCTGTAGGAACTTTGGTGTTGAAGAAATATATTGTATTCATGTTGTAGAAATATATTGTATTCTTTAACTTTAAATTTTGAAGTCTTTTATAATATTTGTGTTTGAAATTTACAGACTCTAAGTTGTTAGTTTTCTCAAAAAAAAACTCCAATCTAAAATGTGTGTGTTTTTTGTGTGCGCGTGTGATAGTGATATTACAAAATTTCTTTGTACTATCATATTGTGCTACGTATGCAAGTAATTAAGGCAATGCATTGTTATTACGAGTAAGAAGTGGTGGTAGTGGCGGTGAAGATGGAGATGGGGATGAATTGAAGATTACGTTTAAAGAACAAATTTTAACTTTGGGTCCTGAAACAATGTAGTTTTTGTTTTAATCTCAGAGATTAATTTGAACGCCTAAGGTTTGAAATGAACTCATTGCGGCAACTTATTTCGTCAAAATGCTATGTGAACCTAGCATTCCCGTTTCTAGTAATCCAGTTTCGTGGTTGACACTTATTATACAGTGTACATGAAAAAATAATTTAGAACGAGAGAAAACCACATGGTACCACGAAAATGACATGAGAAAGTTGATTGTTTCATACAATGCCAAGATACACGTATGTTTAGAAGTTCCAATGGTACTTTCTAATGTTAGCAACAATTGTCATGGTTCATCAAAAATTTACTTTTTGTTTACTAACAATGTAATGAGGAACATTTTATTTATAAGGTTGTTACAAAAGTTTGAAATACATAAAGATTTCTTTTGATGGTATTACTTGGGTCCCAATTCATTGATTACTTGGCAGGTTATAATTTCCTGTAGAAGGTGCTACTGAGTTTTCGATATCATTCTTCCACTCAAGCTGCAAAAACTCTATTCCTACCTCTATTTACTCCCTTCCTCAGTCTTCGGGCCTGACGCCTACAAAGCGTAGAGCAAATGGAGAGAAAATATGATCTAATTAGACGTTAGCCACATCAGCCGGAAGGTTGGAGGGGAAAATAGAATAACTTGAGTCAACGGCAACGAGAATGACCCATTGGGCAAAGCTAATTAAAAAGAATAGCGTTTAGCTTAAACCCCCACTAGCATGGATCCAAAGTCCAAACTGAACCGAGATCTTGCTTGAACTGTCATTGCTCGATCTCTTGTGAAACATATTGACATTCTCAAGTAGTTTATTAAATAATTCAATTTGGTTTGAGTCATCTTGTCTATGTTGATCTCGTTTAATTTAAGTTATTGTGTTTGGGTTGAATTTTGTATGGTATTGAAACAGGGAAATATAGTAAAAAGCAAAATATTGTTGCTGGTTTTAACAATTTTGTCCCATTTTTTTCCTGAACATAAACATTTGTAACGGCCGTACCTTTACAATGCCGTTACAAGAAGCACATTTGTAACGGTTAATCCTCTCTAGGCCGTTACAAGTGTGTTACCGCCAACAGTCCTCACGACCAAAGCCGTCACTTTGTTATAACGGCCAAAAGAGGAAAGCCGTTACAAAAACATTTATTGTAACGGCCCATGTTCGTTACAAGTTTATTAGCAACGGGGTTTATTGTAACGGCTTGGGATTGCATTGTAACGGCTCGAAGCCGTTACAGTAAGTCTTTTTGTAACGGCTTTTTGCTAGTTGTAACGGCTTTTGGCCGTTACAAATACTCCGTATTTTTGTAGTGCCCAAAACCCTCACTGAGAATTCCCTTCATCTGGTACTCTCTTTGCCTAGAAAAAAAGGGTTGTCGATGGCAGAGAGGATCCTCATGTCGTCGATAGAGACTAAACAAATACAGGAGTGGGGTGGATAGAAAGAGTGGAAAGAGAAAGAGCAGTTGTCCAAGGTAATGAGTGTGATTAACAAAAACAAAAATGATGCTATGTCCGGTGCCAATCCCGGGTGAAACCCGGTGCGCTGACTTGGCGCGGCCAACCGGGCATTGCATGTAACGTGGAATAACTGCTAGGGTGTGATTTCATCGATTTCGGATAAGGTCCCTGAAATTTTGGTTAATTATAATGATGGGCTTATCATAAAAAAGAGGATTAAACCCATTCAGCGCAAAAACAGCACCTCGGCTCTCTCTTAAGCTACTTCATTTTCTTCTCGTGAGGTTTCTATTTTCTTGATTCAAGTATGAATCCGGAGGTGCCATTCTTCTTTCACCTCTTTAGAGAGTATTTGTATTTTAAGCTGATTGACTAGCTTAATTGGACAGAGTATTGGACAGAGTATTTGTATTTGTATAATTTGTCTACCATGTGTAACTAGTTAATTGGACAGAGAATTTGTATTTTCACACCCTTTGAAGTGGTATGAAACGACAAAATTATCCCTTGTCCTATTCAAAGTGGTGCAGAAAAGGTTTACAAGAAGGTCTGCTTGTATCAGTGTTGTGAAAAAGATGGAAGTGTTTCTCCAAAAAGAAAAAAAATAGGGAGGCCAACCACATCACAGTCGTATGTGGTTGGCCGCCTGGCTGCCTAATAGTTTGGCCCTTTCAGATATAGTCATTCTTTGTCTAGGTCATGTCTTGTTTGTTCGTAATTTCCTATATATATACACATTAAGAAATTTTTTTGGGAGACAAAATAATGCCGGAGAGAAAATCTTCAGCTCACCAAAGCAACCTGAAACTCTAAAGTTGGTATTTCTGAAAGAAGCATGGCATCAACTCTGGTATTTAGGGTTCAAAGACGTGAACCTGAACTAATCACTCCTTCTAAACCTACACCTCATGAACTCAAATACCTCTCCGACATTGATGACCAAGAGGGTCTTCGTTTACAAATTCTTGGAATCCAATTTTACCATAATCAACCAACCATGGCAACAAAAGATCGAGTTGATGTGATAAGAAAGGTGATAACAAATGCACTTCGCTTTTATTAACCATTTGCAGGTAGATTAAGAGAAGGACCCGGGAGGAAGCTAATGGTAGCTAGATTGTACTGGTGAAGGTGTAATCTTCATCGAAGCAGATGCCAATGTGACCCACCACGAGTCACCTTTCCCCATCAAGAGTATGACACCCTCCCGGAGACCATAGATTCTCTATCGATCTCTCTCAACGACATTATCCAACGTTCCTTCTTCTTCTCGTACCAAGACATTTCCACCCAAAAAAAAAAAATACTTCCATCCTAATATTGGCAATTGTTCTACATTTGAAATTATCACTGCATTTATATGGAAATGTCCTGCATTTGCACTGCACGCAAATCCCAAAGAAAATGTACCAATGTTATGCCTATATACTGTTCGTGGGAAGATTAAATCACTTGTGCCAAACGGATACTATGGAAATGCGTTTACTGTACCAACGGCGACCCTGAGAAGTTGCGCAAGAATTCCTTGGGATACAGGCATACAACATTAGTAAAAAGAAGGATTATTTCCCAAATAACCTCCAACTTTGTGACCGGCTTCCTGCCTAGCCCCCTACTTTATCAAAACTACTCAGATGATCTCCTTTCTCAGTTACCGTTATAACTCCGTTAACTAGTCATCACCTCTCTCTCCTCCATCTCATCGCCTCTCTCTGCCACTTCATCTTCTCGCCACCTCATCGTCTTCACCGACAAAGGTCGCAGGTCGGCCAATTTTCAGGTCGGCAACCTTCAAACATAAAAGAAAATATTTTTTTCCTCTCTCTCTAAATTTCTCTCCTTCGCGTAGCCTCATACTTTATCGAAAATACTCAGATGGCCCCCTTTTCTGTTACCGTTAACTCTCCATCCTCCATCTCATCACCTCTCTCAGCCACGTCATTCCTCTTGCCACCTCACCATCTTATCCGATAAGGTCGTTGACCGACCAAAATTTTCGACGACAGACCGACGACCTTCATACTTAAAAAGAAAAAAAAATATTTCTCTCTCCTTTCCTCTCTCTTCTCATTCTCTTTCTCTATTCTGGTCGGCGAAGGGGGGAGCCCTTCGCCGACCGTCGGTCTAGAAAAAACCCAGCCCGACGAGATCTAGGAAAACCCAGACCTTCGAATCCAGACCGGCGAAGGACTCTTCCCTTCGCCGCCCAGAATAGGGAGAGAGAGAGAGAAAAGGAGAGGAAGAGAGAGAAAAGTAGAGGAGGAGAAGAGGAGAAGAGAAAGAAAGATTTTTTTTAAGTATGAAGTTCGCCGATCGGCCGCGGGAAATTCTGGCCGGCTGGCGACTTTATCGGAAAAGATGATGAAGTGGGGAGAGGGATGACGTGTCAAAGAGAGGTGATGAGATAGAGGAGCGAGAGTTAACAGACATCTACGGTAACGAAAAAAATGGAGTCATCTGGGTACTTTTGACAAAGTGGAGGCTACGCGGGAAGCTGGTCATAAAGTATGGGCCATTTGGGAAGAAACCCTTAAAACAAAGGGTTATTTCCCAAATGGCCCCCAACTTTGTGACCAGCTTCCTGCCTAGTCCTCTAGATTAGCAAAAATACCCATATAGCCCCCTTTTTAAGATTCCGTTATAACACCGTTAAACAGTCAACATTTCTCTCTCCTCCATCTCATAACTTCTCTCTGCCACCTCATCTTCTAGCCAACTCATCATCTTCTCCGGCGAGAGTCGCCGGCCGACCAATTCCCGGTCGGCGACTTCAAACCTAAAAAAAAAAAATTTCTCTCTTCCTCTCTCTCTCTCTCTAAAAAAAAAATTTCCAATCTCTCTCTCTAGAACTGTGTTAGTTCTAGAGAGAGAGAAAGAAAAAAAAAGTTTTTTTTTAGAGAGAAATTTATTTTTTTTAGTTGCCGGCCAGCGACTCTCGCCGGAGAAGATGATGAGTTGGCTAGAAGATGAGGTGGCAGAGAGAGGTTATGAGATGGAGGAGAGAGAAATATTGACTGGTTAACGGTGTTATAACGGAATCTTAAAAAGGGGGCTATATGAGTATTTTTGCTAATCTAGGGGACTAGGCAGGAAGCTGGTTACAAAGTTTGGGGTCATTTGGGAAATAACCCTAAAACAAATGTCTTAGATGAAGGCCTTTTTACCCAACCATTTCATTTTTTCTTTTTTGCAAGATTCATTTCAGTCATTGTCAATTGAAAGTTGGGCATATATAACAAAATTACACAATTTACTTCGACAGAGTATTGTTTCTTGTTCCATAGGCAAGCATGAAGCAACAGTGGCTACTATAACTGTACTGGTTCGATAGACAAAGTCCCTTAGACCAGTGCTAAGAGTTGCAAGTCTAAGTTCTTCATCCTCTAAACTACACGAAGTCACAAAAGTAAAAGTATAGGTCTTTTTTTTCTTTCACAGGTACTTTCTACATAAATAGTTGTCTAAATTTTGAGTTTTTGGTCTACAAATTGAAAAACGCAAAATTTGATAAAATGGTCGAAAAATTACAATCTACAAATTGTAAATTATAATGCACAAATTGCGAAACAAAATCCACTGCAATCAGCACAAATTGCAAAAATCTGATTGCAAAAATTCATGCAATAACCGAGAACATAGAGATGAATCATCATTCCTCAGAGAGAAAAAGTTGACGAGAAGAAATCAAGTTGACGTATATTGACACAAGAAATTGCATAATTGGTTATCAGTTATCACAGTACAAAGAAATTGCATAATTGGTCGGTCAAGACAGATCCTTCATGAGTCAATTGCTCTCTTGTGCTGCCGATTCTGTAGCTCAATACTCCGCCCTGGTTTAATAATAAAGATGTTGGCTGCCTTTTGATACACCATGAAATTGCTCCCGATCCAATCATTTGAAAAGACATACATAGTAGGTGAGCATCGAGTATCAGGATTACAGACATAATCAGCATTGTCGAAACCAGATAACTACAGATGCTTCCCAGTGGATAGGATGTTTATCAGCTCAAATCACCCTCTCGCTGAATTTGGTCTTTGTTATATATATAACTCCGAACTAGTGTTTTGAGATATAATAATAACTTCGAATACATTGAACAACTCCTATTCGGTTTGTTAATCAAAGCTAATAGATAAATCCCCTCAAAGCTGGTGATTCAGGAGAAAAGGAACCTTAATACATAAGAATAAATTGCTAACGAAGTTTAATGTTTAGTGTTATCCTTGGTCAGTATACTGAGTGCCTACTACCGAGTTTGTGACGTGTAAGCCGCCTTTGGAACGGATTTCTGTTTGCATTTAGAGAAACTGTACTGGGAGAACATCGAAAAAGGGGGTTTACATAAATAACTAAAATGGAATAAAGAGTGACAACAACAACCACAACAAAAGGTCCTGCTAAAAAATGAAAGTAAGGAATTTACAGAAATTCTTTCCTCATGAGCATCAATGGAAGTGGGGAATCGAAACAAAGTCGCCTCTCTTTAAACCATTTCCCAAAAATAACAGAAGAGATAACATGCAAAAGGCGCGCGCAACAACGATAATATTGTGGGATTAGCTTCATGTTTGGAAATAAATAAGCTATCAATCTGAAAGAGCGAAATAAGATTCTCGAAACCAGATAAACTATTAACTAAAGTAATTACCGTTATACAACAAATTCTATTTCTATGCACACGATTTTTCCTACTGTTTTTTTAACCAAAAATGATTGAATGCCCAAAAAGGGGCAAAATCTGGCCGGAGTCCGATGTGAGGACCAGATTACGCCCACTGTTTCTGTATCACTGTTGAGCGAAATCTAGCCGAAAATGACAGATTTCGCCCAAATTTTTCAGGCATCCAATCAGCCATTTAGCCTTGTTTAAATCTGCCAGGAATAAATATCATACAAATTGAATCTATTGTGAGATCATTATAATCAAATCTGATTCTTTTGCCCAAGGGAAGTTAAATCTGATGATAAATCATAATCTGTTCAAATGATTAGAGAAAATATTGAAACTTTAATTCACAATAAACAGTATAGAAAGATAGGAACTTTAATTACGAATCATAAATCATTAAATCTTATAATTAAATGACGAATAAATACATAATAGATCCATAAATATACCAACTTCAATTGAGAGAAAGATCTATAAGATATGAACATAAACAAAAAAAAAACATTAGATCCAAATCATTAAACAACAGAACAAACCAAAATCCAGTTAAAGATCTGACCTTTAATAGGAAGAAATCCACTGAAAAAGTTGAATAATCTTCATTTCATTGCCGTATCCGGTTCAGTTGATGCAAGGCGGGACTCGATTCGCATGCTCACGAATCAATCAATCTATCTAAAGATCAGAAAAAAGAAAAGAGAGACACTGCGAATAGTTCCCGACCTGCACCAAGCGAACTAGAAACAGCAATAACAACTGAAAATCTTCTATCAATCTACTAAGATGAGAAATCTCGATTTGATGGATACAAAAGTATCAATTTTAGAGAGAGAAAGAGAGTGAGAGGCGGGTTTCAAAGTGATACTTATAGGAAGGCAATATGATGAAACCCTATTTTTTCTTTTGCTTTCCCTAAAATTAGTATTTAGTAGAGAGAGACAGTTTCGGCAGCCTTCATTTACTGATTTATATGGTATTGCCGACTTTCTTATCAACCGTTGGATTTCATAGATTTCCGTACTTTCTTTTGATACGAAAGATTTTTTTGTTAAATCTTACGACCAAGTACAGTGAATGACCAAAAGTCTATTTCCCACTTGACATCACAAGCCAGGTCAAACAAATGTTCACACCAGGCGGTGCACTTTCATTTTATTTTTAATGGATTTTTTATTGCAACCGTGATGCAATGCTCGGCACATCTCCCGACCAGCTGATATGTCAAGCATAGATCTAGAGAGAAATTTTTAACTTTTCCTCTCTAAATCTGTGCCAGATACATCAGTCGGTCAGGATTCAATGTGGAGATGTGCCGGACATAATGTCATTTTTCTTTGTACTTTACTTCCTTAACACTAATTGTTAATTGAGTTTATCTCTGTCCACCACCCTTTGGTGTAACAGTTAGATATCCCTCTTAAGTTTATGAAGTCGTGGGATCGAGTCTCAGTGGAAGCAGTTTGCCATCAAAATTTGTCACATGTAAACGACTAACGTAGATCGTAGTCGATTTGTCAAAAAAAAAATTGAATTCATCTCCCTCAACAAAATAGTAATTGAGTTTGTCCCCTTAAATAACTGGACCATATTTGACAAAAGGAAATGAAAGCATAACCTGAATAATGTAATGATTTTTCTTTTTTAACAAATTATATTACTCCTACTAATCTAATGAAGTATTACTACCACTAAAATCGCATTATCAGATTTTTGTTCTTAGTAACCGTATCCGTTTTTCACACACCAAATGTTGTATTAGTGTTTTTTAATAAAAATAGTAAATGTAAGGGAATGAACACAATCACTAATAAGTGAAGGGAGTAACCTTCATTGAGGGGATAAACACGAAATACATTTTTTTTCTTTACAAGATGTAGGATCCAATGAGTAAACTAATTGGCTTGAACAATCATTAAGACGTAATATTCTCGTAAATGTATGTAGCATGTCACTCGGAAAGACCTTCGTATATTATAAAGACTATATAAACTAGCATAAGATTATATATCTTGAGTATCGATTACGTGACTTTTGAATTGTTAAATGGACCCATTGTTGTTTGAGCAAATCTCCAAATACAGAAAGTGTAAGTTCGTTAAACGATCGCATACCCTCTCGTCAATTCACATTGAATCTATGTTGGCCATTGAAGATCGGATTGTAAATCCACCGACTAATAGAAAACCTTTAATGTGTGTCAATGAATGACCAGATGATGTGTGTCAAGTAGTAAAATGTAAATGTGGTTTCACAGACTTCTGAAATCAAAAGAAAGAAAATGTAAATGTGGTTTGGTGACGGATGGTTAATGTGTGGAAATGGTGGCAGCTATGTGGGCATGTGGTGTGGAATGTGAAATGTGTGGGTTGAGAATTTTGTGGACCATTTGAGAGAGTCTAAAATTAAATGCTCTGATCCACCCTTAAAATTGACATCCACCCACCCCACAGGCCACAGCTATATTCTTTTCCTCTATTTGGCTGCCTTAAGGACCAACTTGCCCTTCTTCCCTTTTGCCTTTGAGCAATAAAATTCTTTTGCATGAAAGTCATTAACCAAAAATTATTTGTCCACAATTTGTATCCAAAACTTTAAGATTATACAAGTATGTATATAGATTTGGGTGACCTTGTAAGTATTATTGGTTTCTATTTTGTAAAAGTAATACCTTCAAAAATTATATGTCAACAAATAAAATTCTAGAACTCCAAAAAGGAATACTTCACAAAATGGTCCTCCATCAATTCAATGTGAAAAGGGGTTAAGCATATCATTCTTTTTTTTGTGTTGGCCTTGCAAGATTAGGCATATCCTACACAGCCGGCTATAGGTTGGAGAAGAAAAGGAAGAAAAATGTAAAGTAGAAAAGAAAAATGTAAAGAAAAGAAAACCGGTAACTTGGGCATTAAGTTTTCGTAGATTTATGGTGTTTGATAACTAATTTGAAAATAATAAAAGATATATAATAAAAGAGAAAAATATCAATTTGGATGTCCCACAAATAAAACTTAAAAAAATAAAGTTGCGCGGCCACTTTTCTATTTGCAACCGACCACAAGGAAAAAATTGCTTTTTATCACACATAAATAATAATGTAATCTCAACTAAACGATTGCGGATCTACATAAGTTCAAGGGAGCTATAAGCCCCATCACCTCCCTCCCACAAGATGTAACATCTGAACAAATATTTTAACTTTCAACAAAAAACAAAGAAACAAACATTTTAGTCAAATAGACTAGACAACCAAAAGAAAGAATATAACTTACTTTTTGTTGCAGGTTTATGAAAAGAAGAATACAGCCCAAAAAATCGTGCCTAAGTCTAAATAGAATTAAAAAAAAACGTGCATACGTCTCCGGAGAGTTATCTCTGAAATCCACCATTGCAACCAAGAGGTTAGCGGGACAATGTTTGACTGCTTTTGAGTCTCGCAGTCTAAATTTTTTCTTGCCCACTTTCGCTTACATTTTCTCCTTTGTAATCCCCCACTTCATTTTATTAGAGTGGAGTGTTTATTAATCTTTTTGTTTCGTTTTCCTTTCCTCAATTTTCCTGCCCCCTACTAATCTTTGGGTGAGGTTTATTTGATAGAAAAAGGTCAAAATGATATTATAGATTAAGAAATCTGCAGGAATTGGAATTAGTTCAGGTCATTGTGTAGGTCATTTAGGGGCATTGTCAGGAATCATTATTCAAGTACAGAAGGAGATAACAGCGTGGTGCCATATCTACTCTAAGCTAGATTTGAAATCTGATTTGAGATTTGAATGTTCTATGAGTCAAAATGCAGAATGTTTGTTCTTGTTTGACATGTTTGAATGATCGATCCGAGCTGATTGGGGTCATTTACGTTAGACATAAAGTCTGAAGTGAGAGCCTGAAATGAATATTGTATCCTTTAAGACCTTAACTAAGTCAGATGCAAAGAAAACAGACTCAACCGAGTCGTATTCCAAAAATGAGAAAACAAGAAACACTACCTTAGTTATATATATGAAGTTATACTATAGCAAATTAGCAATAAGCACTTTCTTACTAATAAAAGTTACAAGCTAATTCTTCTTTACAAGATCACCTGAACTTTTCAGCCTTTTCACAATCAATTTTCTTCTTCTTTCAATGAAATGTTCCTCCATTTGTCTTTCAGGTCAATTGGGGTACGACTTTTCTTAAAAACATGAGATCCAAATTCCAATATCCTCTTCCATGGAATATTTCTATCATTCTTACTTGTAAATGTGCATACACCTTCCTGTAACAAATGAAAAATACTCCAGCAACTAAGAAACGACAAAAAATTGGTGAGGTGAAATAGTAGTACTTACAATCTTAAACTATGGTTCCAACTCTAACGCTGTTCGATACTAGTTGTATGTTCACCCCCATCTTCATAACTTCCCTACTTTATACTTGTGAAGGAAAGAATATCAAAATAACTATCCCAAATACCATGTTCTCCGATCACATACAGTTTATGGCTCAGGGTTATGACCTAATACAACGACGATAGGGAAAGAGAAAAGGTTGCAAATGAAGTGTGGAAGTGACTGACCTTAAGAATTTCTTCCTCTTCAGCACTCCAGACAGTTTTCTTCCGCCTTGGAGAATTGGTGCTGCAAAACATAACAGAGTGAGTTTACAATTAACTTTTATTTGCATGGGTTGGGGCAACGAGAACATGATCATACAAAATTGCAGGTAGAAATACAAGTTGACTCAACTGTATAGTAGGAAGCGTTTCACGTTTCCTAAGACGAAGGGAAATCCCATCACCATTTCGGTTTTCAGGAACCTCATTCTCATTCATGTTTGCCTGACATGATGGTGTCTGGGGTCTATCACTAGTATACTGCCAATCTTCAATTTCTTTTTCTACATCATCATGTTTTTTATGGGCGTCCGCAGTCTTTACATTAGTACCGGGCGACTTTGCAGTTTTACGCTTTCGACGAGCATTTAAATGGTTCTTTTCCTCTAAAACAGATGGAGGGTCTTCGCTCAAATCTGTCCCGGTCCTTTTTTCCCCTAATAAAACATCTGAAGTCTTCTTGCAGCTCAGACTTGTTTCTTCTACTCTCTTGGGTAAATCATCACTATGGTGGGTGGTATGAGATTCTGCAAGCTCTTGACCTTCTACTTCTCTTTGATTTTGAACAATATCTTGTTCGTGAATGTCTTCTTCTCCTGCTTTGCCAATATTTCTGTCACTCACTGGTGATTTTGGCTTGTTACAGTCAAGAAGAACGTTGGGCACTTGCATGGGTTCATTATCATTTCTCTCTCTCTGGAGTCTATCATCATTCTCATTGGGAAAGTTAGCCTCTGGGGTATCTCTAACAGTTCTTGAATTAAGTAGGTCTTCTTTAGCTGCAATTTCAGATAGTTGTTGTCGTTGTGCATTCACCATAGACATAAACTCAGATAAATGACTTCTAGTTAATTTCACCTTCTTCTTAACCTGAACAACCTTTTTCTTGATTTCACGATACTCAGTAACCGCCTTAGCATATAAACAGGATGGGCAGTAGATATCACCGGAATCACTGATACTAATTGAAGATCCAATACAACTCTCGTGAAACGATAACATGCAAGTGCTGCCACAACACGTCAATAACTGACCATCTTTGTTACATTTTATACATAAATTTCCTTCTGTCCACTCTGACATATCTTGAGTGTCTCGGTTGAAGGTACTCTCAGAACTCAAGTTATTATGCTTTTTAGCAGCAATAACCGCCTCTACATCTGAATCGGATGAGGGAGCTTTATCAAGATTCCCATCATTGACATTCTTGTCTTCTTGGTAGTACCCATTTGAATGCCCTTGAGGTATTTCATTATTCCTAGATGGAATCTGTGACTCGTTGTTCTGGACTTCACCACCATTGGTGCCCTGACTCAGTCTCTTTAAACCATCGAACTCATTACCATCATTTCTATGAAGAATAAAATTACTAGATGGAATCTGTGACTCGTTGTTCTGGACTTCACCACCATTGGTGCCCTGATTCAGTCTCTTTAAGCCATCAAACTCATTACCATCATTTCTTTGAAGAATAAATTTACTAGATGGAATCTGTGACTCGTTGTTCTGGACTTCACCACCATTGATGCCCTGATTCAGTTTCTTTAAGCCATCGTACTCATTACCATCATCTCTTTGAAGAATAAATTTACTTCCATCATCTTCATCTTCATCTTCATCATCATCATCACCATCATTCAGAGAATTTACATCTCCCGGTAGATCACTCACTTCCTTATCGCCACTTGATATCCTGCACCCGCAGAGTCTACAACTAGCACCTCTTCTGAGACACTGTACTTGCTCATTTCCTGAGCAACTCGCTTTCTTCTTACTACTGTCAGGAGGATTGTCTAAGCCTGATTTATCTAATCCACTTATTTTCATTAAATATGAGGCAGACGGATGAACACCTTCAAGAATTGCAGACTTCAGCTGATCATAAGCAAGCATTGAGTGGTAAGATAGAGCCTAAGTACAAGATACAGTTTACTACTTCCACCACGCAAATCGGAAAGTACTTCTCTTACCTGTTTTAAATCACATTTTGGAAAGTGGGCTCTTTTGTGGAGAACATATTGAGAAATATCATTCTTTAGTGACTCGGATATAGGCTTTCTCGCACTGGATGTTTCCTTCTGACAATTAAATTGTAAATTTTTCAGTAAATGCAACTCTCTACCACCAGAACTATAAAGAAGTAACAAAAAGAATAACAACCAAAAAACACGGCACAAGCAAACGTAGTTGAATGAGTATGTGAAATGTTATGCAAATGTATTAAATCATCTTTGGAGCTAAGTAATACTCCGGATAGACTGGAGGCAGCCCTTGATTTCCAATGTTCGGCTCGACTGAGTTTTAGCATGATACTTTACCTAGTCCAGGTATGGAACAAGTGGTGAAGTTATATTACTTAGGCTGTGGTCGATTGCTGCTACTTCGGAACAAGACATTTATCTTTTCATTGGACAAGGTCAATCAGAGCAGCCTTAGGTTCCAAAGTTTGTGAATTTGAATGAAAATTTGAACTTGGAAAACTACTGCATATTTTAGCAAATAATTTGACATTCAAACATAAAAGGCTTCAAATTTACGACCTAAACATTAGATAAAAGAAAAGGAAACAATGAGTGCACAAGAAATTATCATTACGTTGGGAAGAAGACGGTTGAGGAGGTCATGTGCTGGCTCTGATACATCGATTTCAATCCGTTCCGGCTGATCAATAGTTAGGTTTTCGTTGTTGTTAGTGGGAAGTTCAGATTTTGTTATGAAATCCTCTAATTGATTCAGAGCAAGTCTTTCCCTAGCTTTCTGGGCAAATGATTCGTCTGTCAATTCCGAAGCCCTACTTATCAAATCTGCACTCACAGATTTAATAAAACCCCTCAAACTCATTTCAAGTAACACGAAAAGAACACAACAGAAGATGAGAGAGAGAGAGATAGAGAGATAGAGAGGAAGAGAGTACCATCGAGGAGAGACGAATCAACAAGCTTGGAATCCGCTAGTGCTTCGATCACAGAAAACCATGGAAGATGGCGATTATTAGAAGAAGAAGAAGTCGAATTTCTTCTTGCCTCCATGGAAATCAAAGAAATGGTTCGAGGGTTTCTGGAAGAGTGGAAGAGAAGCTTCAGTATAAATTTGCCTCCTTTATCGCTTTTAAATATGTTACCTTTTTTATGAGATTTTAAATATGTTACCTTCAAAATTTATGTTTCACCTGATCAAAGGAGGTCATAAGATTCCTCAACCAAAAAAAAAAAAAAAAAAAAGGTCATAAGATCATCTCCCATGCAAGACTCAACAAAAACTCTAAAAATTCAATGGGTCAAGTGTGAAAAATAGATTTAGATATGGATTTCTAAATGGTCTCTTCCTTATTTGGCCATTTAGAAACACTCTATTGCAAAACCTTCACCAATACAACATTCAAGAGAAACTCTAAAAACCTATATTTTAGTTTAAAACTAATTGATTTGATTATGTGGCACTTAGAGATCCTTAAGAAGACATTCTAAATTTAGAGTGTCCTCTTCAGGATCTCTAAAATAAATCTTAACATATCACTTTAGATATTCATGTTGAGTCTAGCATTGGAGATGAATTTTAAAGAATAGAGTTTGAGTGTTGCATTGGAGATGCTCGTTTGAAAAGTTCTAATGTTCCCTATGTTTGGTTCGTTTGAAAAGTTCGATGATTTGAGAAACAAAAAGATTAGGGTTATTTTGCAAAAGGATCGTACATAAGTAACGGATTTTGTGAAAGGGCATGACTGTTTATTATTTTGCGAAGGGGTCGTGGACTAGTATTGACTAGTTTTTTTTGGAAGTTGACTACGATCAGCGTTAGTCGTTACATTTTGGCATTGATACATCAAATATGTGATAAGCTCAATAACTGCCCACTCAAACTGCAACAAGACCGGGCCTATAGCCCAACAAGACAATCCCCTAAAGCCCAACTACATTATTTATACCCTAATAATCCCAAATCAAACAACCAAAGATTCCACCTTCTCCGGGATTTGAACCTGGGACCTCCAGGGTTTTCTGGAGTTTATGTCAACACCTTGTAACCACTTGGGCTACCAACTGTTGACTAATATTGACTAGTTAAGTTTTTAACACCGTTTATTCTAGCTATATTGTTTAAAAGTTTTAACACCATTAAATCTAATTACACTAAATTCACAAAAGTGAAAAATTATAACATTCACCGTGAAAAATATTAATTTTTCAAAATTTGCTTGTTGCTTCTATTAACGTAACTTTGAATTTCTTTTAAACTATTAGATCAAACAAAATGGCCCGCCTAATTTTTTTTGAAGAAAATCGAAGGTTGAAGAAAGAAAAAGGGAAGAAGATGAATTTAATATGTTCCTCCGTTTAAACATTGAATAGGTTCTTTCAGATTCACTTGGGTTAACGTTGTTACATCTACTTAACGAGTTAACTGTTCATGCAATGCGAAAGTTAAATCTAACAATAATCTAACTTATTCCTCCGTTTTGTGTGCATAATTCATCATTATAATGAATCCAAAACATATGATGTATTGGTTGTCAGCTTCTTGCTAATTTATATAGTGTGAATAAGTTAGATTATTGTTGGAATATTTTGAATTTTGGGATATAAATTTCAGCTATTTTACAAAATTTTCCATTGAAGCAACAAGGAGAAAACTATAATTTAGAAACATTTTGGGGGAGCATAGATCAGAAAAAGTGGAATGGTCTCCACAGTGGATCTCCATGCCAGTGTTTTGAGAAAATAATAGTGGTGATGGTGAATAAAAATGATTCTATGTCTGAAAATGAGGCCCCTAGCTAGGTCGACAACTTGATTTCACTCGATGACGTGTATATCATTTCTTGTTATGTATATTGCAAAAGTGATATATCAAACAATCATATACTCCATAACACACAATCATACTATTATGGTTTGATGATTTTAACAAACACTTTTTTTGAAGATGAAATTCTGATATATTCGCAAGTACTACTGAAAATTCACAGTCACCGCATTGCCTTAAAGTGGGGAGGCTATCATAGTACCAAATTTATTCCCTACAACATGAAATAGATATACACAAGCTGACCCAAATTTAAAATTTCTTATTAATCTCCTCTTCCTCCTTAATCACTGTTCTCATTCATTTAAAAAAAAATCTTACATGTATGAAACAAAAATCTATATTTCTTTGGTTAAAAAAACAACACAAACTAATCCCTAATATTAATGGAGTCTAGACTAGCTCCATATTCAAGAAAGGATTAATGTTAAAATATATAAAAATTATAAACCTTTTTGTAAATTTTTAAAAATTCTAGTCTGACCTCAAAGGGTATTGACAAAATGAGTTATTTTTCATACAAAGAAACATCCTTTCATAAGCCAATGCCATCTTTCTTGCAGTGAACATAAAACTTGCATATTTTTGGCAAGCTCTTCCTCTTCTAGCCAAATTCATTGATCCTTCTTTAACCACAATTTTCAATGCTTCTAATAAAGATTCAACATTTGGTGAAAACATAAACCCAAATTCATCATCAACAATTATACTTCCTTTAATACTTGGAAATCTTGATGCTAAAACTGGTTTACCACTCATCATAGCTTCCATTAAAGTAAGATCAAGTCCTTGAGGTCTCAAAGTTGGATTAACAAAAACATCAATTGAGTTATAAAAACCTCTTAATTGACTTGGTTTCATCGACCCTAAGACGATAACTTGACGACCCATTTCTCTATATCGGTTCTCCCACGGCCCGGACCCAGCAACGATTAAATATACGTCTCGATTCGATGTGAGTAACTTGGAAAATGCTTCATAAAGTATAGGATGACCTTTGTCTTTCACTAATCTACCTGCAACTCCAAGTACTAAACTTGCATTTTGAGGGATACCAAATTTAGACCTAAATTCTTTTCCTAACTTGATGTCATATACAAAATCTTCTTCGTCAACACCATTTAGAATCACATGTACTCTATTATTAGGTATCTGATAAACATCTCTTAACATCTCTCCACAACTATCACTAATAGCAACATGATGAGCATAGTTATGAAAAAACCTAATCTCATTTAACACTTTAGGAATCACTCCATATAAACTTTGATTGAATGAACTGGACATGGGTTCATTAGTTTTTCGAGTTAAATCTTGAAAAATACTTGATTGAAGACTCTCTAAAGCGATACCGTGCCAAGAAACGGCTAAGTTGGGAAGCTTACTTGCTAGCCAATGAGGAAGAGCGACACTCTCCGTGTGGACTACATCGAACGGTTCATGTTTGTTTTCAGCTTCAAATTGTTCCCATGCTAGATTATAATGCCATTCTCCTAGTTCACCACCATGGAAGTGAATTTGTGGGGAACTTTTAGGACTTCCATTGATTTGGTCAATATCAGCTTTATTTGAGGGAGGAGAAGTATAGACATGAATTTTGTGGCCACGGCGGGCTAGAGCTGTGTATAAGGTCTGGGCATGGCGCTCCATCCCGCCCGGGGTGGAGCCAATAGGCCATTTTCGAGAGAAAACAGCAATTTTTAGTGTTGTTAGAGGTGGGTTTTCGTCGGTGAATGGTAACCGGTTCCAGGAGAGTTGAGAATAACGAAGATCACCGGAGAATGGGTCGGTTCGAGTGGTGGAGGAGGAGGAGGAGGTGGTGCTGGTGGTGGGGCAGGTGGTGTTGGAAGGTGTATGAAGAAATAGAGAAAGAGCAAGAACTGTGAAGAGAACAATGAAGCAAAGGGTGGTTCTAACATTCATGATTTGGGAAGATGGATTTTGCTTCTTGGGTTTGTTATTGATGAAGGCCATAATCCAAGAAGTGATGTTTGGTGTGGTTATGAACCCCTCCTTCTCTCTGTCTCTCTCTTAAAAGTTTTCACACCAAAAGGCAATATGAACAAACGTTTAAGACTTTTCTCTCTACTTTTTTCTATGAAATTTGGTAAGCACTAAAACAAGTGGGTTGGGTCAGCACTACTTTTGTAAGTGCGTTTCTCACTCCTTCACAAAATTGGTTACTTTTCTAAAGAGGGAGAAGTTTTGTTTCAAAACTACTTCAAGGATGGGGTTTGAACTTTGATTTATGATATTGTACTTAAAGGGAGTCCAATTATAATCAATAATTCTAGCTCATCCGATAAGTTGACCATGTTTTTCATACATTTAGATCTAATGGCTTGGGGTGATTTATTCTATAAATAGTTGTATTGACATCGTAAAAGAGATATGTTACTAGAACCTCAACCAACGAATGCTATAACTATTCGTTCGAACCTTATACAAAGCACCGATGGATGAATATATACAATTTCCTTCAAATTGTTGTGATCATTAAAGAAACGAATAATATTTAATAACAATACGTATAGTCAAATAATGTTAAGCATCGACAAATAAAACTATAAAATTCATTTTCAACTGTGGAGATTTATAAAATATTATGTCCCAAAGAGAAAGAAAGATCCTCCAATTGAGTTGTTTTGAAAGAGTTTGACTTTGTAAGTTGGTTTCTTCATTTTGACTCTCTCTAAAACCTTACTAGAGTGCACATGGAGAGAGAGAGTTTCTTATCTAAGCATTGTCTAATATTTGCACTTTGAGTAACTAGCTAGAAATAATATACATGTTGTTAACAAAGAGTAGAGTTAGACTAACATATAACGTAGTTTAGGCAAGAGCTTGTTTGTGAAGTAAATAGCATAGAGGAGTAACCATGTGATTAGACCGTTTTGTTTTTAAATGGGAGATATTGGGTTGTTGAATTTATAAGATATAGCCACCACAAGCTACTAGCCACGCTGACCATATGTAAGTTTTTTTTTCCTATTTTAGTGAGAAGTGTGCATGCAAAATGAGCAAATCAAAAGAGGTTCCGGGTGATAATTATCCACCATAAACTAGGGGTGGTGGTTATGATTTTTTCCATTAAGCACATAACTTGAGTCGCATCATAAAAACTAGATAAAACGATTGAATTAGAGCTTAATCTCCAACGAGTTCTCTCGGTGATCATATTGCTGTAATGAGTTAAACAAATAGAGGGTCGAAGTTACAAAAGTGAGTTTTTTGATAGGTTGTCATATAACTTGGAAAACCCTATAAGCTCTCTACGGGGTGCATTCGAAATGGGAGTGCATATAGCCAATCCATGGGGGCCTATTGAATCCTTCCAAGTGTTTAGATATTTGTTATTGCTGTGGGCCTTTCAAACTCTGGGCCTTCATTATCATCAAGCTCTATAGGCGCCTCTCTAGGCGTCACCTATAAGCAAAACTTGTTAACCGAATTTTGGATCCCACCATGCGCCGAATGGTGATTTAGTCTTGTGTCGCTTGTCCAATTAGTCAGCCCATTTCTCTCGATATAGGCTGACCAATTGTAGCCAACCATATCACGGGTCAGCGGTTGGCTCCCAAACTTGAGCCAGTAACAATTTTCGTCTAAACACAACCATATCCTCTATAGACTATATATATATATACATATAGAAAGAGATCAACCAAGACATGCGAGAACAAAAATGATAACTTGAGAAATAAATCTAATGAATTTTCTCTTTAACAGTTGTACCCGACCCGAATAACTAAAAATGGAGTAGATGTAGATCCAGTAGGAGGGTATATCCGTAAATGCACATCAGACATGGTGAAAAAAGCTGTCAAATAGAGTCATTGACTATATTGACGCTAAAAATCAACAAGTTTAAAAAGGATTGCGTACATTTCACACATCTCTCTCTCTCTCTCTCTCTATTGTTTCTTTCTCTCTCTCTCAGTTTAAACAAGAAAGACAAAAATACTCGAAGAAACCTAAACCCCTCACTCCGACACCCACCACTTCCCAACCCAAACTGTCCCCTTTTTTCTTCTCCTTCCCCCCCCGATTTTTTTTTCGAAATCTCACTCTTTAACAGAAGAAATTACCTGTTCAAGTTCTATATAGGTTTACAAAGATTGGTAAGATTAAACCCTAAACTCAAATTTACGTTTTTTTTTACACTTTTGAACTTGATTTTAAACACTGTAATAATAACTGCTAGGGTTTATCAGTGTTTTTGTTTTTTTCAATCTTACGAGTTTTAGGGTTTTCTTTTGGAAGGGGGTTAGAGAAGATTTTGTTCTTCTAAAATGGCGGCAGAGAAACTTAAGGATTTAAGTCAGCCTATTGATGTTGCTGTTCTTGATGCTACTGTTTCTGCTTTTTATGGCACGGGATCTAAAGAAGAGGTTAGGGTTTTTCTCTTCCTCACTCTGTATGAATGCAAAATTGAAATTGGAGGAGTTTAGATAGTGTTATTTTTTTTTTTGATTCGATTGATGGAAAAAAATGACCATTTTATTGTTTATAAACAAATAAATGCTTGTGGATGTCAACTGCTGTGGTTTCTGTTTCATTGCAATGTATGAAATAGTTTGCAACTGATGCTGATTTACTTTCATGGGGATCCCCTAAACTCGTGGCATCAAAATTTTAATGCTCTAATTGACCAAGTTTAATTGGATACAAAAACTTCATTATATTTGATGTACCGTGAGCTCATTTTAAACCGTCAGTTTTGTGCTTTACAGTTTAAAACATCAGAACGGGATAGTTTTGTTTGAAATAATTTTATGATTCTTACGTTCATAATTTGAACCAATGAAGTCAGCAACCTGACCCTATGATTTTGAAGAAAATCGTATAGGATAACAATGTCTATAAAATACACAGTATTTCGCATCCGGATCCCCTTTCCAGGATGAGATTCCAAGCCCTTCTATTTCTTCAAAATAATCAACCGTAAGAATGTGATTTCATACACGGTTGATTTTCAAGTGGTCTACTTCCCACATTTAGGACTCTCATTAGTTTTCAAGGGCGTACAAATTACAAAAGATAGGGGTAGCCGGGTAGGATGACATCTTTCCAACTGCAGCAGCCATGAAGTTCCCCTTCTCAGGTCAGCTGAAAATGTGACCAGAAGAGTGCCCAAAATTCAATTTGGGGAGTTCGACTTGTGAGTTACTGAATTAAATTTGATGGGTATTTGAATAATCAGTGTTGAAGCGTATACCTCTATTCTTTTCTCAGTGTAGCTGAAAATGTGACCAGATGAGTGCTAGAAATTCAATTTAGGGAGTTTGAAATGTGATTTACTGATTTAAATTTGATGGGTATTCGAATAATTTGTTTTGAAGCGTATACCACTAGTCTCATAGTTTGACTTAGAATGGACTCATCCTATAGACCCCTCTCTAGTGTTCTTGTTCATGCATACCACTTTGGTCAAACTTGTCTCACCTGACTTTGCCAACTATTCTATTTTTCTGATTGTTTTTGGTGCCAGAGGACAGCTGCAGACCAGATTTTGCGGGAGCTACAGAACAATCCAGATACGTGGCTGCAGGTTGTTCACATTCTACAGAACTCACAGAACCTCAATACCAAGTTCTTTGCCTTACAGGTAGCTCTGCTCCTTCAATTAGCAAGTCTACAATTTAAGTAAACAGGTAAAGTTTATTCAAAAAAAAGTAAACAGCTAAAGTGGGAAATGAAGTCTTACAGTATGGTTTTAGGTCTTGGGTAATGGAAGGAAATAAAACCCATAAGTCAGAAGTTAAATGAAGCAGACTTTGTACTGAATGGCTTCTCTGAATATTTTTCTGCCACTCCGGATTCTACTAATTTCAACGAGCAATTATAAATTGGTATCCAGGGAAAAGATACTATTTGGTTGGAGTTATAAAAGATTTCTCGAAAATGCTTTCTTTGAATAGTCCGACTTTTTCGTAACAACTCATGTGGTGGATGTGAGTATTCATTTGCAGGTCCTAGAAGGTGTGATTAAATATAGGTGGAATGCTTTGCCTGTTGAACAGAGAGACGGCATGAAAAATTACATTTCGGAGGTTATAGTTCAGGTAAAAATCTCTTCCATTAGGATGCTGTTATTTGGAGTTCTTATAGAACTTCTTCTGTATTTCACCATCTGCTACTCATCTAATTGTGATCCTCTGTTTCGAGTAGCTTTCAAGTAATGATGCTACTTTTCGTCGGGAAAGGCTTTATGTCAACAAACTCAATATTATATTGGTTCAGGTAATAACTCCTCGTATTGCTTGTTATTGTGAAATTCACAATTGTAAAGATGTCATGTAAGTAGAGGCCTATATGGTGCAGAAATGGGTACTGCTCTATTTTAATGGATACATTTAACATATGTTCCACGACTTCCTGCAGCTCCCTTGCTTTTGTTTCCAATGTTTTTTTTTCTTGCTTAAATTTCGTCTCTGTACTCAATAGATTTTAAGGCAGATGGTAGCTTAGGCTGCTTAGCTTGCTCACGTCATTTATTGTTCTGTTAGATTGGTGTTAGTTATACATATATTGGAATTGCAGATTTTGAAACATGAGTGGCCAGCCAGATGGAGAAGCTTCATTCCAGATCTTGTTTCGGCAGCCAAGACAAGTGAAACAATATGTGAAAACTGCATGGCGATATTGAAGGTAACTCCTATAGGAGTAAATGCAAATTTTTTTTGAAGGGTGTTTTACAAACTTAAACATGGTATACTTTTTCTCAGCTTCTCAGTGAAGAGGTGTTCGATTTTTCAAGAGGCGAAATGACACAGCAGAAGATCAAAGAGCTAAAACAGTCATTAAATAGGTAAGCCGGTAACTGTAATGGTGGCGTTGATATTATCGTAAGAGCTTGTCATGGAATATTTACTACTAGTACTTATGCTTAATAAGCAATAGTTGCTTTGGTTTATGTTACTTTCTTACCATGGAATAGTTACTACTTATGCTAATTAAGTAATTAGTTGCTTTGTTTTATGTTACTTTGTTTGTCAGTTGTTCATATCTGAATCTGATCACTGTGAAGTTAGAAAAAGTTCGAAAGAAAGCCTGCGGGCTTTCTTTCCTGATACTGTATTTAGGTTGCAGGTCATTTGTAACCTGCCATGGTGGCATTCCACGTCCACGACCAAGTTATGAAGAAATATTGGCATAAGAAATTTGAAATTTGTATATGCTTATGCATATTCAGTTGTAATGGAGGTTTTCTTTTTCAACAGTCTACATTTGTCGCTATCTGATGAATTTGTACTAAGGAGTAGTTTTTCTTTAGTTACATCGTAGTCTTTAGTAAACGTTAAATTAACATGAGATTTACTATTGCTGGTAAAAAAATAGAAAGGATAATCTGTTGAACTTGTCAAATATTGATTGAAAATATTAAAAAAGACACGAACTTTTGAAGTACTCTTTGGAAGTCTGGATTAAAAAATATTTTGGTACTACTGGACTGCTAGAAAATAGTGGGTAAACTATTTTTTTAATGTTGGCCGACCAGTTCGGAAATTTCAGCTTATATTTGTCTTGGATAAAATTCTAATAAATTACTTGAATCAATTCATTCTTAAAAATTGATGGCACCATACCAAGTTAATACAAACAATGAAACAAGGCTTATCTCATATGATGAGCATGAGTGAACCAAGGCACTAAAGTACTGTCATTACGGAACAAGTGAAATTCACTGTTCATTTTTGTGATAGATGGGCAAATATAAATATATATATGCATGTAAATACATTATATATACACACACACACACTCTCATATATATATATATGTGTGTGTGTGTGTGTGTGTTTAATTATGCAAATTTGTTTTTGACATTATTAAAACTTTTGAAAATATGAGAGCAAAAGCTATTTGAATTTTAACTTCCAAGAGTTTTTTACCACTTGAAGTACCTAGAGCTAGAATTGCAATGCAAGATCAGGAATACAGTAAAAGCTAGCGAGGAAGATTACCGAATAGGCGAACCCTTGAAAGAACTCATGATCCATGGGAGTAAGAAAAAGATAGATGAGCGATGAAAGTGAACAACTTGTAAGATCTAAAAGATTAGCAAGTTCATACATTTAGTTGTACGTTGTAAGAGGGTTTATAAAGGGCTCGGAAGAACAAGCACGATGAATTTTACCATTTATATTTAGAAGCGTTCACCAATAGATATAAAAGAAGTTAGGACTAAAGAAGGTTCATCAATTTAGGAAGCTTAATTATGTTTCTTACCAAAGACTAGCTCAGTTACTTGTGTGTATCTTAAAGAAGTTTTCACACTACAGAAATTAATTAGATCTTGTTATAGAAATTATTAAATTTAGAAAAATATTTCTGCTTATAATTGAATGCATTCTGTAGACGTACTTACCATGGTGAGAATTATTTGTTACATAAGGAAACGAGGACCTTAGGAAGCCTCATTTTTTTTTTGTCATGGCAGGATTCTGATTACTTACCTCCTTTAGTATAATAGTAGCTTGAAGTACATGTGCAGATGTGGTGCATGTGCAAGTAGTTGACCCATGACGGCTTTGCTGGTCAGCTTTTCTGGAATGGAACTTGTCTCATTTTGTGTTACAGGTGCAACCTTAAAGTGGAAATTCCTTCCCTTTAATCTATAAATGGGAAAACATGGTTATCCTTATGACTCTAGAAGCAGAACTTTCCGTAACTTCCTGGAATTGTGTTCAGTTAGGATAGGCATTTGTATTCGTTTCGCAACAGACGCATCAATATCAGGTTGTACTTTAGCAGATAGAAGTATTAGACGTGCAGATTCTGCAAAGAATATGGGGAGGTGTTTCATCTTGCCATTTAGTATTAGATGTCTACATCATGGATGTGTTGTTTCTTGAACAAAGCACACCTTGTCTCCTAGAAAATTCCGACTTGCAACATAAGAATAGCATACATCGGAAAGTAATCCTTGACCCCTTGGTAGTAAATGTCTTGAATTGGTGAAGTAGTATGTTGCGGTTAGGTAATAACTTACAAAACAATGTGACACTTTTTTTTCCTTATTTTATGATTAGTTCTTTTTATCCTGCTGTTACTTAGACGTAAGTTTCAGTTTGATATAGCTGGTCCCTTGAATTTTAGCGAGAAAAATTTCTTTGCTTTGGCATATTTTATATGTTCATTGACTTCAGTCAGTGGCTACTCTTCATCATGTTCAGTTCTTTGTATATAACTCATCATTATTAATATTAAACTCTACGGTTACTTTAGCCCTTCATTTTTCTTACTCTGCTCTGCCTTATAAAGTGATTTTGGCTTCTTATACAGCGAGTTTCAGCTCATTCACGAGTTATGCTTATATGTACTATCTGCCTCGCAAAGAACTGAGCTTATAAGAGCTACATTGGCAACATTGCATGCTTTCCTTTCCTGGATTCCTTTGGGCTATATCTTTGAATCTCCGCTGGTTTGTACATTTATCATGAGCTTATATTTTTTGTTCCTTGTCAATAATAAATTCTTGTCTTTTAAAAGTCGCAGGTATAACTTATTGTTATTTATATCTAGTCACATTGTCCCGATCTGGTCATTTTTATTATGCCATTCCGCTTACTCTGGTCTCAGACATCTCTTCTTGTTTTCTTTATAGCTGGAAACGCTCTTAAAATTCTTTCCAGTGACAGCATATAGGAATCTTACTCTCCAGTGTTTGACAGAGGTGACTACGTGTTTCTTGTTTTCTGTTGCTTTTGTTTTTTTGCATTGAATGTTTTTTCATACTACTTTTGGAACTTGCAGGTTGCTGCCCTTCAGTTTGGAGATTTCTATGACGTGCAATATGTTAAGATGTATACAATTTTCATGGTGCAATTACAGGTAATTTAGCCAAGTGCTTTACAGTTTAGTTGAAACATCATTCTAATTTCTATAAGTGGGACTTTTAATTGTTAAAATTATGTTGCTGTGGGCTTGTGGGGTGTAGTCTATTCTTCCACCTGGAACGAACATCCCTGATGCATATGCGAATGGTTCCACTGATGACCAGGTGAGCTTCCATTGTCTGACTCAAGGCTTAATTTTTTTTCTATCTGATATGTTTCTGATTTTTCTCTTTTCTTGCAGACATTTATTCAAAATCTCGCATTGTTCTTCACTGCATTTTACAAGGCAAGTTTCTTAGTTAACTATAATGTATTGAAAATGCAAGCTGGTTTACATCTTGCTCTGGATGAAGCAATCGTACTTGTTGCTGTTTCATTGGTCCTTTATCTGCAGTATAATAAGCTAAAGATGCATGCTGAAGAGTTACCTTTTTTTTTTAAAATGTAGTCTCATATTCGAGTACTTGAAGCCGCACCAGATAATAATTCTGCACTTCTGATCGGGCTTGAATATCTGATTAGCATCTCATATGTTGATGACACTGAGGTTTTCAAGGTTTGCTTTCTCGGGAATAGGTTATCCTAATTTAGTGGTTCTGGTAGTCATGTTCTAACAAGTGGTTTATTGAACAGGTTTGCTTGGACTACTGGAACTCCTTAGTATCGGAGCTGTTTGAGGCACATAACACCTTGGACAACCCTGCAGCAACTGTGAGTGCAATGGGTCTTCAGGTTTGACCTTTTCAATTCCCCCTAAACTTTGGACTTACCAGTAGGAAGTTTAGCAGTCCGGAAGCTAAAATTGTGTAGAACATGCATCCTGTCTGTTTTGTATTCGTCGTTTTTTGAAACTAATTGTGTACTAGTCCTTTACCTCTATAGGCTTATGTTGAAGCTATATCGTTTCTATATATTGTTTAGACAGCTATATTGTTTCATTGGTCACTATAGGTATCTTTTGTTATTCTGTATGCTTAAATGGAGAACAATTAAGGGGTTCAATATTTACTTCATATTTTTATTTCGAACAGCGATTGAACTAGTAATCACAAGGTATAGAGGTTGAAATGGAAAAGGAAAAAAGAAAGAACGGCACCTGGAAGAGATCAAAGCGTTGTTAGAGGTTTCTTATATTTAGGCGGTGGAAAGTAGAAACATAATACCTGTTCTATCTACTTGCTGTATCTTGGGATAATAGGAGAAAATTTGTTAATAAAACAAGTCCACATTAATTCTAACCTTATAAATATTTGTGAATGTTTACTTTGCTTTATGTTCATATAAGGCAACTCGTGTGCTACTGTAATGCCAGTATCTGGTTGCTTTGTCGTGTACTGGTTTTTGCTAACCTTCTTTTAACTCGTTGTGCAGATGCCGTTGCTCTCAGGTATGGTTGACGGTCATGCATCACATATCTTGCAGCGACGTCAGCTCTATGCAGGTCCTATGTCGAAGTTAAGAATGCTCATGATATGTCGAATGGCGAAGCCTGAAGAGGTTTTAATTGTTGAAGACGAAAATGGTAACATTGTTCGTGAAACTCTGAAAGACAATGATGTCTTGGTGCAGTATAAGGTTAGTAGTTCATTCGTTTCTGAAAAATGGTTTAATATCATCTGGCTTTTCAACTTATGAAGTTAAATGTGTAAGTTCTACTAGTTCTACCTCTTTCTTCTTTGTTCCAGATGCAATCACATTTTCGTCATAGTAGTTGCTTACTTTTGGCCCATGCTCAATAATTTCAGATCATGAGGGAGACCCTAATATACTTGGCGCACCTTGATCACGAGGATACTGAACACCAGGTATATATGAAACAAAATCATTTCTTCTTTTCAATTTCAGTAAATGTTTTTGTGTATCTTGTTTATATGTATGTTTCTTCAATTTTAGTGGTAGCCAAAGCTTTATGATGAAGCTGCCTGATGCCACTTATTCCCTATTCAAATAGGGCATGCGATAGCTGCTGGTCTTGTTTTGTCTATAAAATACTGTGATAAATTGTAGTTTTTAGTATTAGTATGTTCCATTTACCTCCTCAATTTTGTGGTATTCTTAGATGTTAAAAAAGCTCAGTAAACAACTGAATGGTGAGGATTGGTCGTGGAACAACCTCAACACATTATGCTGGGCAATAGGATCAATATCTGGGTCAATGATGGAGGAACAGGTATGCTTTCTCTAGCTTCAGTACATGTCTATAGGAAACAAGTACGTGTATTCTGTGACTACTAAGTAGCTTGTGCTAACTATATTAATAAGCATGCTATTTGACATAAGTGTACATTATCATTTGGAATAAATAAAATGCGAATGGTTAGCAGCTTGTTTTTTATACATGGAATGTTTTTATTCCGATACGAGCTTGAAAGATCAAAAGTAAATCTCCCCTATTTTTTTGAGAAATCGACTACGATCTACGTTAATCGTTACAAGGCATTGATACATCATGAAGATGTGATAAGCACGATAACCGCCTAATTTAAACCATTAATGGAAGAGGCCTAAAGCCCAACAACACGAGGAGAGGCCTAAAGCCCAACAAATTATTACATTATTTATTGCCTAAATTACATGGGATAAATCTTGATGGCAAACTGCTTCCACCGAGACTCGATCCCACTGCACCAAAAGTAAATCTCCCTTGACTTCCTCATACTACACATAATCGTTTTCTAGTGGATTAAGAATCAAATATTCGTCTAGCTGCTCTACAACATAGATTATTTATCCCTCAATGTCTGATAAGTTTTTGCGTCTCGGTCTTTTCACGGAGTGCCTTTCGCTTATATCATTTCTGCATTCCTTTTTAATTGCTAAATAACGTGTATGTATACTCTTTATGTTTTGCTGTGTCGGGTACTCTTATTCGACACTGGGATGCTCTCGTCGGATACACTGGTCACACTTAAGTCAATTGTTGTAACTTATAATGGAATAACAGATTTCGCTTTCGTTGGTTTGCACTTTGGCAGGAAAACAGGTTTTTGGTGATGGTAATTCGTGATTTACTCAACTTATGTGAAATCACAAAGGGAAAAGATAACAAGGCTGTGATTGCCAGTAATATCATGTAAGAGTTATGACCAAACTATATTTTTTCTGAGATTAAAGTTTCAGTTTAATTTAATTACTTTGGTTGTTTTCGTAGGTATGTTGTCGGACAGTACCCCAAGTTCTTAAGAGCCCACTGGAAATTCCTGAAAACAGTTGTGAATAAGTTGTTTGAATTCATGCATGAAACTCATCCAGGTGTCCAGGTTCGTTCTTGGCTTTCTGACCTTGTTTAATATTGCTTCAGATGATTAGAGCTTTGTGTTTAACTATTTGCACAACTTGTTCAAGGTCCACTAAAGAACAATACCACTCCGTATAGGTTATAGGTTATGTATCTGATGATTAAATGTTTGTCTTCTTCCATGATTTATATTTTTTTCTTCGTATCTACCTGAATTGAAGCGTAATTCGCTCATCATAGATGATCTATGAAAGTACGTCTTCTTAAAAACATTTTCTTTGGCACTTAACTTTTCATATGAATATGGAAGCGCTTTTGAGTATGTGTGTGTATCTCCATTGATGATTTGAATGTAGTTGCTCTCGGGTGCCGAATGCAGTTTCATGTTTCAGCATTTGAGGGAGTTGTACTTAATGTGATTTTTTTGGATATTGACAACATGGTCATTACAGAGGCATTGATACATCGATACGATGTGATGAGCACACTGGCCTGAAGCCCAACGAAATTAAATGGCGTATAGCCGACGAATGAAACTTACTTTGTATAAAACTTACTTTGTTATCCTTTCAGGATATGGCATGCGATACATTCTTAAAAATTGTTCAGAAGTGCAAGCGGAAATTTGTCATCGTGCAGGTTATCTTTTATTTTTCTAATTTCATGTTTATCATATTTGTTTCTGTAACATTGAAATATTAATGTGGTTATGCTGTTATAGTTTTTTTTACTGGGACATGTGATGATTTACTCTTTGTTGGGTAAAAACCGTGGTTAACTAGTCTGATTTACAGGTTGGCGAGAACGAACCTTTTGTATCTGAGCTTCTTACTGGCCTTCCTACTACTATTGTAGATCTGGAGCCTCACCAAATTCATCTATTTTATGAATCTGTACGTTGTATACATTGTGATAAAAGTTTCCTAGCATCAATTTGCTGAACTAGTTAGAATGGTTTTTTTTTGTGCCCATCTTTTAGATTGATGTTTAGTAACGTTTAACTCTATTGTTTAAGGTTGGTACTATGGTTCAAGCAGAGTCTGATCCTCAAAAAAGGGACGAGTATCTGCAAAGATTGATGGAATTGCCGAATAAGGTAAGTTTAAGTTAGGATTAATTGTCATGACAGAATTTATTATCTGAAAATTGCTTCTGTGATAGTTGTGTGCTAATTTTTACGTGTACTTCATGTTGTGCAGAAATGGGCAGAAATTATAGGGCAGGCTCGTCAAAGTGTGGATTTTTTGAAGGATCAAGATGTCATCAGGGTTGTATTGAACATACTGCAGGTATTTTCTCAAAGGAATACCAATCCAATAGAAATATAACTATCTATAGGTTCTTTTTGCACGTTTCTGATTGATCCGTGTGCTATCCATTTTATTGGCTTCTCGTGCTGACTTTTCTGTAGCATCTCAGCTTTATTACTGGGAAAGTCGTGACAATTTAAAAGTTCTACATTCTTCTATGAAAAAAAGTTTTACACTAATACGACTAAATTCCGTTAGATTTAGGAGAGTAGTACAATTTTTATTAAGAAATGGAATCTTTTATGAGGAGGGAGGCTAGATAGAATTGGTACGATGTTAGCATCTGGTAGAACTTCTGCTTCTAGCATAAGAAATCCTGTTGCTTAGGGTCTGTCTTTTTCGTATACCCTATACGTTTCTAGGAGAAGATAAATTGGCTGTATGTTGTACTGTGTGGNNCTCCCGTCCCATTTTGTTTGGGTGATTTCCCTTTTATGGATGTCCCAAAAGATTTGTCCATTTCCTTTATATAACATTCATTCATACTAGTATGATAGATATTTCCAAAGCTACCCTTTATTTTCATTTGCCAACAATTAATAAGTTTCCCTTATTACCGTTTTTGTAAAAGGGCAAAGAAAATGGGACGGAGGTACTCCGTATAGCTTTTCTTGCTGAAACTTTTTGCTCTGAGAACCCTTTGGTAGACTTCATTGATTATTTTCACATCCCTCGCTTGATACTAATGGTAGTTGCTCCTTGGCAGACAAATACAAGCGTTGCCACTGCACTCGGAACATTTTTCTTGTCCCAAATATCGCTGATATTCTTGGACATGCTTAATGTGTACAGGTATATTTTATCAACAGCAAATGTAGTTTGACATACTTCTTTTTGAAAATTATCAAATATCTGGTTTTAGTATTTTGATTTTTCTACCTGTGTCGCATACTTTAATGTGGTGTTCACTAATCGTAACTTGTTATATCTCATGGTATATGTGATTATTCCAGAATGTATAGTGAGCTCATCTCAAGCAGTATTGCAGAAGGGGGCCCATTTGCTTCTAAAACTTCTTATGTGAAACTTCTACGGTCAGATCATGAAATTCAACCCAGCTTTACATATACTCCCTTTGATATCCTCATCACTACTTTATTTAATATTGATCATTTTCTGGAAACAGATCAGTGAAAAGGGAGACATTAAAGCTTATTGAGACATTTTTGGACAAGGCTGAAGACCAACCTCAAATTGGAAAGCAGTTTGTCCCGCCGATGATGGATCCTGTTCTTGGTGATTACGCAAGGAATTTGCCCGATGCCAGAGAGTCGGAAGTTCTTTCACTTTTTGCTACTATTATAAATAAGTGAGTGGATTCTTTTTTATTCATGTATCTTACTACCTTATATATTACAGGAAACTGTTCTGGTGAAATCACTGATATAAAATGAATGTACAAAGTTCCACTCTCCCATTTCATCTGAGAGTTTGCGTGTTCGTGATAAGGTCTTCTTGTGAAGTAATTTCTATTCTCATTTTCCTGAATCTGTTATGCAGGTATAGAGGTGTGATGATAGAGGACGTGCCTCGTATTTTTGAAGCTATTTTTGAGTGCACTCTTGGGGTAAGAAAGCTGTCTTAACTGAGCCATTCGTCTTTTAGTCCCTATTGATGTCTAGCTGATATGTCAAGTAAATTTGATTGCAGATGATTACGAAGAACTTCGAAGATTATCCTGAGCATCGTCTTAAATTCTTCTCTTTATTACGTTCCATAGCTTCACACTGTTTCCCTGCTTTAATTTGCTTGTCAAGTCAGGTATATTTCAGTCGGGATCTTATTTGAACTTTGTGCCTTTAGTTATTAACTAAACTGACATGCCAAATTAATTGGATGCACACCTTCCTGTACATCGATATACGTTAATCTATTTGCCTATTTTACCTTTAAACAATCGCTTATTGGATTATCTTCGTTACTTTTTGATAATATCTTTTTGTTTTTGATGGTTGCTTTTGGTACAAATCAGCAACTAAAGCTTGTCATGGATTCTATAATATGGGCTTTCCGACATACTGAGAGAAACATAGCAGAAACTGGGCTCAACCTTTTATTGGAAATGTTAAAGAATTTTCAAGCATCAGAGTTCTGCAATCAATTCCATCGAACATACTTCCTAACAATCGTGCAAGAAATTTTTGCTGTGTTAACTGACACATTTCATAAACCTGGCTTCAAGCTGCATGTACTAGTCTTGCAGCACTTGTTTTGCCTGGTAATAGAGTCTCTTCTTTTCCCTTTTTGATCAAACTTTATGTGAAAAAATCATCTCAAACAACAATTTGTATAATTCTTTCAGGTCGATTCAGGTTCACTAACTGAGCCTTTATGGGATGCATCTTCAGTGCCTTATCCTAACAACGTCGTATTTGTTCGCGAGTACACCATTAAACTTTTGGGTACATCATTCCCCAACATGACCACTCCGGAGGTAGGGAGCTCAAATGCATTATGCTGCTTTCTTTCTTTTCATTCTTATACCGACCAATTTCTGAGAAGAGGACATTTTTCCAGGTCTCTCAATTTGTAAATGGGCTATTTGAGTCGAGGAATGACCTTGCCAGCTTTAAAAATCACATCCGTGATTTTCTGGTGCAGTCAAAAGAGTTCTCAGCTCAGGTAATATTTTTGTAAACATCCAACTTATACTGGATATCTGTCATGGTCCCAAAATAGCAGAAGCATCTAATGTATTCAACTCGTATGCAGGACAACAAAGACCTTTATGCAGAGGAGGCAGCGGCTCAGAGAGAAAGGGAGCGACAAAGGATGCTTAGTATTCCTGGGCTTATTGCCCCAAATGAGATACAAGATGAGATGGTTGACTCATAGCTCTGATCTGATTATTGGTTTTCGAACATCACCTCTATACTTAGTTTTGAAAAATGTCAAGGGTTACTTGGGTCAACTACCATCTCTTCCGTCGAGGTGACCTGATTGGTACTCATTATTATTTCCATTTTATACTCTGCGATTTTTCCTTCACCCCTGATTTAAGTTTAGATAGACGGTGAGGTCGTGTGAAATGGACGCTGTTATTCGGGACAAAAGATATCTTTGTACTTACTGCCTGGTGATAGATGTGCAGGACAGTAGTGTTGGTTGAAGTGATAGCTCTTGGTTTGATTTTTTGTCTTTGTAGGTTACATACAATGCTGATGTAGAGAAAGAAAATAGTTAGTCATTTCTTTGTCGAATCCTAGAGGTATATTTTTCCCTTTTAAGAGAGAAATGACAAATCAGGTGAGAGGTCTTGTTGAGAACAGACAGTACACTTGGAAGTGCTTCTTTTAGATTGATTTATGTAACCAACATGAACTTGGTTCTTATTGTACACAAATAACTCCTATGGAAGTTTGGTTTTATTTTGAGATAAAGCTTTATTTTGCATCTCCTTTCTCTTTGTCAGAGGTCTGAATTGATAATCTAACATCTTTCTTTATGGAGTTTTAGTGTTTTCTGAGTGTTGAAGGCGAACTTGTTTCCTATATTTGCAGCTGGAATGAAAGCTAGTTTATAGCCTTATGTTTGGTTGCAGGATTCCTAAGCAGGATTTCCATTTTTTACCGACTCGAAAAACATTTTCTTTTTCGAAAAGCGTTTTTTCGTTAGCTGAAGTTTCCCGAAAATTTTTTGCTTCATAAAGGCCGTATTTCCCGAATTTGTTTTATTTCAGGAATTTTCGGAAAAATAAAAACAATTTTTGGAAAAGGTTTTATGAAATCAGCGTTACTGAAAAAATGTTTTGAGAAAAAAATTAATCTCTGGAATTTTTGCTTTTCAAAAAAAAAAATGGTTTTGAAGAAAAAGTGGCTTTTGGAGATAAATTGTTTTTGAAAAAAAATTTGTTTACTAAAAAATGGTTTTTGAAAAAAAATTATGAAGAAAACGAAGGGTTTGAAAATGGTTCTCGAAAAAAACTGAGAAAATGGTTTTCTCAACGAGTTTGAAAGAACAAAGTTTCTTCGATATTGTTTAAATATGCGTTTAAAAGTACTCAATTAATAATAAATCATTGGATTCTTACTAGTCGGCAAACAAACCAAAAAACGCTACTTGGACTTATAAATTCGTGGAATCATGAGTCTAAAATACTCATGAATCCACGGATTCATAATTTCGTCATCCAAACAAACCATCAATTTAAATGAAGGCGGAGTCATGGACTCTGGTTCTATGTTTTCACGAGTTTAAACGGCTTCTTTTGTTTGTTTGTTTAGTAATTGGTACAAATTTTAAGATTATTTGAATTTTTTCTAAAAGACATTTTTAAGAATCTTTTTTTTTTTTATAACCCATCACCTTCGAAATTTGTTTCTTAGAATTTTATTTTCTTCTGAAAAGAATGTTTCCGAAAAATGTTTTTTATATAAACGTTTTCTCGTGTGAAGTTGAGAAGGGTTTTTTTTTTCCACCGTAATTGTTCTTTTCCCATAAGTTATTTCTCACAAAAAATATATCTTTTTACCAGAATAATTTATAGAAAATAAATATTTTCTGGAAAAACAGCTCTAGATGAAAAATAATTTAAAAGATGTTCAAGAAAATCGCTTTCAAAAAAAAAAGAAAGAGTTTGCAGAAAAAAAAAGGTTTGCAGAAAAAAATAGGTTTCCAGAAAAAAAAAAAGTGTTCTTCAATCTTAATAGATCTTACCGGACATAATAGATCCTAGTCCAATACAAATTTTGGACTTAAGAATCTTTAGGATCCAAGAGTCGTCGAATTTTTGGTAGCCAAACAAACTAGTAAATCTTGATTTATACCTAATCTCATGTTTGTAGGAATTCTATCTTATTGCAATACCCTCATTTGGGTACACAAATAACTTATATTATGGACTTTTCTATAAGTCCATAAATAAAAGCGCTTTTTGAAAATCTGTATGACTCGTTACGCTACAAAAAAAGTGTTTTTATATCTTAAAAAGCTAGGATGTGACATTTGGTAAAAATGTAATCTTCGTATTGTAGTTATTAAACAATATGCTTATATCATTATATTAATAATTTTTTTTAATAAATATTAAAAACTAAAATAAAATTTGAGAAATTTGAACCTTATGAAGTGGTGATGGTGCTCAATAGCGATGGACGTGTTATGGTGGTGCTTAGTTGTGGCAGAGTTATGGTAGCGATGGTGGTAGTAGAATAGAAGGGGTGTTGGTGGTTAGGGGGTAAAGTAAAGTTGCATCGACGGTAATGAAATGGTGTTGGTGGAGGTGGTATAGTGTGGTGGTGGAGTGGTCTATTTGTGACGATGGTGGTGAAGTGGTTGTGGAATAGCTATGGTGGTGGAATGGTGGTGATGGAGTTGCGCCGAAAGTGGTATGGAAGTGAAGTGTTGGTGATGGTGGTGGAATGGTGGCAGATGTGGTGGGGTGATGGTAGAGGTGGTGGAGTGATTGTGGTGGCAGAGGTGGTGGGGTGGTTGTGATGGTGGATGTTTATTGATGGTGACAAAAAGAAGATAAATATTTAATTTTCTTTTATTTTCATAGCTAGTTTTTAATAAGCAACTATATCTGCTTTTTAGAGAAAATGAGTTTTTCTAGCTTAAAAAAAACTACAACTTTTTTGAACCAAACGCGCAAAGTTTTCAATAAACGCTTAAAATATGCTAAAAGCTGGCTTTTAGCTTTTTTTTACGCGGAACCAAACATTGGAATTTCATGTGATGATGGGGGTATATTATTTTACATCTAATAAAAGACTGGGACATCAACTATCGATTTCCGGTTCATATAGTTTAGTGATTAAAAGAGTAAAGTCAAATATCTGAGTTGTTCGTTTGAGATATTTCAAATCCTTGAAATATCTATTTCATTCGTTTCGGACATTTAAAATGTCTTCTGGTGTGTTTAGTAATCGTTTGAGACATTTCAAATGTCTTTATATGTCTTTTCTATTAGTTTGGGACAAGAAGTCATGGGCATTTAAACACATTTTTAATTTAGGGTCATTGGTAGACATTTTAGTGTAATTCTGGATTGTTCTTGGAGAGAAAACGTATTTAGAAATATGGAAGATACTTACCGACATTTTGATAAGGAAGAAAATAAAATATAGATCAATAATATGGTACTATATAAGATTAATATAATAACTATATTATATTATTATTATAGTGTTATATTATTACAATAACAATAAAACTATAATAATATTACAATAATAATAAATATTCACTAATTGTTCATGAATGTTTATGAATATTCATGCGTTTTGACTTTTTATAAGGAAAAGTATGCTATTTATCGATATGTCATTGTTTTTTTGGTCTAGTAATAGAACAATTGCGTTGTACAATATCCTCCGTACATTATGTCTATGGACTCGATATTTTGCGAAGGCCACAAAATATTTTGGTTACAGATTGAATGTCTGTCTATAGGACATCTTATTTACGAACAAATGTCTTGAAATTTCTATAAAGATATTTTGTTTATATATCAAATGTCTTGAGCTGTCCTGAAATATAATAAAATGTTTTCAAATGTCTTGAAATGTTCACACGATATTTTATCTATGCATGTTCAGATCTTCCAATGTCTCTCTACTACCACCCCTAATAATACACGATTGAGTCATTGAACCAATGAATTATATAGAAGGATTCAAGAAAGTCAAAGGTCCACAAAACTTAATAGGACGGGGTCAAAATTTTCAACAATTGAATAGGGCACCCTACTAGACAAATTTTACGTATGTATTTAGTTACAGAAATAAATAAATAAATAATATTTGTATTTAATAATTATCAGGCCTAATATAATTAACCAACACAGACAAGATTAGAATTTAAAAAGAGAAGAAAACTGTAGAGAAGTTAAAGTTGAAAATAAATTTAATGGTATACCAATTAGGTGATTAAGGGAAATGAGAAATTAAAGAGAAGACTCGTCGAAACATGGAAGAATGGCTTTTCAAAGATATTATAGTCATTATGTCCATAATTCGAGTAAATCAAAGGACTATTGTCGTCAACTTCGGCATGTGTATAAGCCCCTCTTCACTACTGTATGTTCGGTTGTAGGCGTCGAGTGTAGCTCTATCTTGTTTGTAGACCAAGTTATTGTAGATATGTAAATAGCCAAACCTTTCCACTTTAAAAATACAATGATAGCGGAAGCAAAAGGTAGAAGAACAATTGTTCAGAATTAGAAAAAGAGTAAGAGAAGAGAAGAGTAGGGAAACCCTAATCCTAAAAAGACATTCTTTCTTTGTTAACCTTTCATATGGAGTAGCAAACATACTGTAAGTGAGATGTAAAGTGGTCTCTTGAATTAGACTTAGGAAAACAATATCACATAATGGATTAATGAAGATCGATGAAAATAGAATTTTGAAGATTGATGGAAGGATGGCTGAATATAATAAAACTAGAAGGAGACCCATATATATCAAAGGATGTGTTTAAAAAATAATAAGTACCTAATGATCAAAATGTGGTGGCAAGAAGCTTAATTATAATATGGAAATAGCTAGTGAAGGAATGGTGATATCCACCAAAAGGGCGTGTTTTATCTGTTAATAACCAAAAAAAATCATTAAAAGTGTGATAAACCAAAATGACTACTTTTAGGTTTTAGCTGATCATTAAAGGCTCATGAACAAGTTGCAAAGTAGTACTGCTTTTTTTTAAGGGTTAATTCTGTTTTAGCTCCCAATGTATAATTAACTCAATGGTTTGGCCCTATACAACAGTTCGTTTTGGTCCCATAAGCATGTGGCAGTTCGTTTCGGGTCTCAATGGTAAAAAAGTTTCAATTCTTTTCTAGAATACCCTTATGGTTTTCAACAAAAAAAAAAAACCCTTATGGTCCATAACAAAATTAATCTCCTAAGAACTTCAAAGCAAATAAATGAGTTATTTTCCAAATGACTCCATACTTTATGATCAGCTTTCAGCGTAGCTCCTTTATCAAACATACCCAGATGATCTCCATTCTTCGTTACCGTTGCATGTCCGTTAATTTTTTCTCTCCTCCATCTCATCACCTCTCTCTACCACATCATCTCTCTCGCCACCTCATCATTTTCTCTGATAAGGTTGTCGACCAGACAAAGTTTTCGGCGACCGACAGACGACTTTCATACTTAAAAAAAATTCTCTCTCTCTCTCTCTCTCTCTCTCTCTTCATTAGGATTTGGGGAAACCCAAACCAGATTTAGGATTTGGGTTTAGTGGAGAGAGAGAGAAAAAAAAATTCAAGTTTAAAAGTCGCCGAAACTTTTGACCAGCCGACGACCTTATCGGAGAAGATGATGAGGTGGCTAGAGAGATGACGTGGCAGAGAGAGGTGATGAGATGGAGTAAGTAAGAAAGAAAAAATATTTAACGGACATGTGACTGGAACGGAAAAAAGGAGCCCATCTGGTTAATTTTGATAAAGCAGGGGCGACGCGGGAAGTTGGTCATAAAGTAGGGCGCCATTTGGAAAATAACCCTAAATAATTCACCTCTTCTGACCATTTCATCATCTCTTTCCTCCACTTCATGTGTCCCTCTCGCCAATTCATCATCTTCTCTGATGAAAGTTGTCCGCCAATCAATTTTTCCCACACCCTTCATGTTAGGAAAAATAACCTAATTAACTTGTTCAGGAATATGAAGATAAACGATGTGAAAGTAAAAGTAAAGACACCAAGATTATTTAACGTGGCAAAAAACCCCTCCAAACTAGAAGGTAAAAAACCACGGGACCTAGTCCAGAAATCTTCCACTATAATTAAATAATGGGTTACACAATTCTTCAAGATGTGTAGAAACACTCTTGGACAACTCTTCACCAAACCTATGGTGGATAAACTGAACAAAGAAACAAAGAAATAAAATCTCTTACTCCTTAGGATTTGAACAAATCCTAGATTCCTAAAGGTTGAAGAAGATAACCACAAACTAAATTGCTTCACAAGATTAATAATCTTCTTTTCTTCAAACCAATATTCTGCTCCTTCAATCTCTCTTGAAAGAACCACTTCAGAAATCTCTCTTTCTCTGACTTCTCTTTGTTCTGGAAGTTGTTGTGTATAATCTCTTCCCTTTCATTCCCTATTTATAATAATAAATAAGGAGGTTTACCAATAGAAATAGGAATTCCTTTTTAGGCTTGAAAAAATAGAAGTTTCTATTTTTTCCCCAAATAAGGAATAAGGGAAATCCTATTCCAACTAGGAGTCCTTTAATTATAAGGAGGGACCCCAACACTTCAAACATAGACAAGTAAATAAAATATATTTCTTCTTCTTCCTCGTCTCTATTCTATACTCTCTCTCTCTATCTATCCCCAAAAACCCAAAGATTACGTTTTAATAACAAGAAAGAATTAGTAGCTGAACAAACTGAAGAAAGAATTAGTAGCTGAACAAGAAAGTAGAAAAAACAAACTGAAGAAAGAATTAGTAGCTGAACAAGAAAGTACTAGTTGTAATAACAATATTAGTAGTAGCAGCAGTAGAAGTAAAAGTAACCGATTAGAAACTCATTATTTTAAGGTTCATTACTTTTGGACATATGGGAACCTAAAATCATGGGTGATTTTTCAACTGAAAGAACCCTAATTGCAGAAATGTGAGCCATGTGGATACAGAGAAAACTAGAAAAAACAAAAAGAGCTCTACTATCTGATTAGTTGGACAAAAATCACGGATTCCAAACCTTCGCGATTTGTGCACTAAGTGAAGTTCGACACTAAACCTCCTCTGGAGTTTTATATCCAAAATCATATGAAAACCAGACTTTCAAAGTATGGTTTCCAGAATTTCACGGTCTGAAAACCAGACGTCCGGGGAAGGAGAACCTCTCCTTTGCCGGACAGTGGAAGTATAAAAAAGACTAAGAACAAGAAGAGAGAAAGAAGAAGAAATTAGATAATATATACTTTTCTGTTTGTTTGAAGGTCGCCGAAAAAACTGGCCGGTTGGAGACCTTAATTGGAGAAAATGAGGAGGTCGCGATAGGGTGAGAATGATAAAATAGATGAGAGAGAGATGAGGTATATATTATTTGTTTTGAAGTTTTGGGGGAGTAATTACTTTTTTGGCCATTTAAGGGTATTTCTGAAAAGAGTTGATTTCTATTTTTTTGCCTTTGAAGGCCAAGACGAACTTGCCTTAGGGAGCTAAAACAGGATTAGATAATGCTACTCAGACTCCCAAACTACAGAAGAAGTAAAAAAAGTAGGCGCTTTGAGTTAATCTTCCTTTTGAAATGCTTTTGAGCTAAGCTCATATTTGTTTTTTTTTCCCGATATTGTTTTCCAAACTTTTTTTATTTAAAGGTGGTGAATTAATTGACTTGTTTATACCCTTGGATAAAATATTTCATTTGAATGTCAATGAATTTCTTTTACCTTTTCCAAATAAGTAATAAATAGGCACAAAAGTAGAAATAAACCATAGAGAAATGATGCAGAGACATTTTTGGAAAATAAATCAAGATTATTAGACATCTAAGATATTGATTTATTTTCCGAAAATCTCTTGGCATCAAGAAAGAAAGGAAGATTAGAAGATATACAAGTCTAATGCTTACTCCAATAAGTTTTTAGAATCTATTCACTTTCAAGGCTTTCATTATGTAAATGTTGGTTTTGCTAATTTCATATGTGTACCCATTGGTCTATGGAGACATATTTAGAGTCAATTTAACTCATAGAGAGAATCTTGTATCATCATATCATAGTAATTCGGCGACACCATATGAAAGGTTAATAAGAGCTGCAAACACTGTTCAGATCGCGTTAATTTCTTTCTACGCGACCATTTCGTTATGACCACTCATTGTCAGTGCGGATAAAAGGTGATAAATATGATATAGACTTCATATAAGTACTCCTGTATCTAGAAGGCTTTAGAAATCTATATAATATTTGCCACCCTGAGGTTCCATGATAGTTTAAAATCAAATTTGATGATAGTATAAAAGACATTTAATTTGATAAAGAGAGTGTTTGACAACTCATATTAACCTTCGTATGGTATTGCCGAGTTATTGTAATAAGAAGGTCATCAAAAGAAAGAACCTCGATTTATTTCATGCTCTTCTAAGAGCTACTACTATTTATATATATAGCAGGGGATAGCAGAAGAGCATGTTATACCTATATCTCAACAGAAATTTTCATAAAAACAATGTGAAACAGCCAAATAAAAACCTAACTAATAACTCAGTTCTTCATCAAAAACAAAAACTAATAACTCAGTTAACCCATTAAAAAATGCATGACCTAAGTACATAACCAGTAACCAAACATTACCATAACATCTGTGAAGTTTCTCTCATGTCACATTGTTCCAACTTTTAAAGGTAGTGCCCTAATAAAAAATTTATATGATAAATGACTTGTTCAACAAAAAAAAAAAATGACTTGCAAAGAGGGCATCTATTAGGATTCGTGCAACCTTTCTTGATGATGTTAGCCACAGTGGGGACTGCCTTATGCACTATAGCCCATAAACCAAAAGAGACCTTCGACGGGATAAACTTGTTCCAAAACTATTTTAGGATATTAACTTGAGATTGAGAGGATGATGTTGTCTGTTGTTCTAGCTTTTGATACAATGATTAGATCGAAAATCCATTGTTAGAAGGCATCCATTTTCGAGAATCTACCATTGAATTGAGAGTAGTAGTAGCTTTTGTTGTAATATAAAGGAGGGAAGTGAGGAGACCAATCTCAGAACTTTTAACCGGACCAGAGAAGTGAAGATTCCACGAATCATCGCTAACCACCTAAATTATCTTCAATTGTTGCAAATTTCTTTTTGGTGGCTCGCCACAATGTCGGGAATCTAGATAGTGAAAACAAGAGACAAAGAAAGAATTATTATTGCAGAAGGTAAAAAGGAAGGATAGACAAGAGTAAGAAACCCTAACCCTAGAAACCCATTCTTCTTAAAGGATATGGGGAGTCAATGTCAAAAAAGATAATTTTTGCTTGATAAAGCAGTCTCTTGAATGTTTGATCGTCTTTATTAACCTTTCATACGGAGTAGCAATCATATTGTAAGTGCGATATAAAGTAGTATCTTGAATTAGACTTACAAAAACAAAATCAGGTAATGTATTAAGGAAGATTGATGGAAAGGATCACTGACAATAATAAAACTAGAAGTAGATCCATGTATATCAAATGATGAGTTTAGAAGATAATAACTAATGATAAAAATGTGGTGGTAAGAAGCTTAATTTTGATATGGAAATAGCTAGTGAAGAATGATATCCACCAAAAGGGCGTGGTCTATCTGTTACTAAACCAGAAAAAAAAGACCATTAAAAGTGTGAGCAGCCAAAATGACTACTTTTTAGCTGAACCAAAACAGTTGGACCTTATACCAAACAATACTATGTAAGATTAGTTCACAAGGCTCATGTACGAGTTGAAAAGTCTTTTGTACTCTTCTTTTTAATCTGGTGGTCACTTGGTCATGTGGTAACTATTTTGACACTTAGGGCAAGCTTTCAAGGTTCTGTACTCAAATTCAGAACAAACGAACTTTTATCCTTTTGTTCTAGACGAGGGTTCCCTATTTGCTTGTGGATGTCTTCCCAATATACGCAACTACTAACTTATGAGCCATGTACTAATAACATAAAAGACTTAAATTATTTGTCTATCCAAGCGGTAAAGTCACTTATTTTCATAACGACAAAACTACCCCTCATATATACTAGAAGTAGTGTTGGCAGGCTAAGCCGGCCCAGAAAGGAACGGGTTAGGTCAGGCTTTGGGCGTCCAATTATAGAGAGATGGTGTAGAAAGTGAAGGTAGGAAGGGTGCTTCTAAAGGCACCGGGGCAAAAGGCTATTACCATCCATCTCTGTTAGCATCAGACCCAACCGCTCTTTTCTCTATTAGCACCAACTAACTATGTAGGCACCGGTCTTTTCTTTGTTAACCCTAATTCCTCCATCCATCTCACAAACTTCAACCAGAATTGGGAATTTTAAACATTCTCTCTCTAAGCTTTGAAAAATCGAACTCTACCCTCACCAAACCGCTCATAATCTCACGAATCTCTCACAAATTTTGTTGAGAATAAGTCATGTGACTCTTTAAGTGTTAGAATCAAACATCATTTGGTGGAGACGAAGTTGAAATCAAGCTACAATTGCTTCTTCAAGGTTGGTTCAAAACCCCTAACTTTTTATGATCTTTTTTGAATAAATTTGTTGTTTGATTGACTGGGGATGTTAATAGTATGTTGTAACATGTTTAGAATGTTGTATTATATAATTTCGAACATATTTAGAGCCATTTGTGTGAGTGTTTGATGCCCTATAATTATACATAAGCTGCTGGAACGATTCAGACGAACTGGTCCAGTCCGTCCGAGTTTAGCTAATCCGTGACCTAAGAGACATAAACAGACTGCTCTCCAGTCCGTCACGGATAGGAGAATCCGTGACAGACTGAAAAGTCCCAGATTACCTGATCCGGGACTTGTTTATTTATTTATTTATTTATTTATGTATGTTTTTATTTTTCTTTCTTTATGTTTCTCATCATTTTTTCTTTATTATGTGAATGACCTTTACTAGTATACATGCATATGCCCTATTACGCGAGCATTCGTTTATGATGTACTTAGAGTGGGAAAGCATATTGATTTATCGCTTGTGCATCACGTACCCCGCGTATTATTCAAAAGTTATTATGGCACCACGTGTTCGTCCGATGGCGAGCGTAAGAGGGAGTAAGCAACAACGAACGCAAGGAGATGTGAACCAAACTTTTCACGTGTCATTAACCCCCGGTATTCCTTTAAGCTTGAACGGACATTGACATTTTCTGGTGCTCGATTTTCTTTTCTTTATAGGTGGTTGATTGGATTTTGGAATCAAATCCTTCTTCTCATGTGAACGGAATTCTCCACTTCTTTATCGCTTGTGCATCACGTACCCCGCGTATTATTCAAAAGTTATTATGGCACCACGTGTTCGTCCGATGGCGAGCGTAAGAGGGAGTAAGCAACAACGAACGCAAGGAGATGTGAACCAAACTTTTCACGTGTCATTAACCCCCGGTATTCCTTTAAGCTTGAACGGACATTGACATTTTCTGGTGCTCGATTTTCTTTTCTTTATAGGTGGTTGATTGGATTTTGGAATCAAATCCTTCTTCTCATGTGAACGGAATTCTCCACTTCTTTCACAGCATAATTCTAACTGGGATTTCTCTCCACCTCTTCTATTACCTGACCTGGCGATCAATACTACAAACTTATGTTTTCTCCCAATTTCTTTAGCCCAAGCGATTAACTCCTCTTTAGTTTGAAAAACATCTTCAGTCAAAAAAATACTCACCAACATCAATACTAAACACCCATCATTTGAACGTTGATTTTCTTCTTCGACATGGTACTCATCTTCAATAAGAATAATACTAAGGTCCTGAATCTGTTAAAAGGTGAAAAAACATAAAAATCACTTAAAGAAAAAAAAATCTTCAGGATGGAACAGACTGCCCAGTCCGGGGCCTCTCTCAACCATGAACGGATCACCTTGTCCGTCCATGTCTGAGAGGTCACGGACAACCTAGTCCGCGACCTTTCAGACCTGGACGGACTAGGTGGTCCCGGATTGGTTCAGTCCGTTCACGTAACCGAAGTTTCACTTTTTCTCAAAACTCACACAAAGCGTATTGAAACATAAAAAAAAGGTCGGAGAATGGTTGTATACCTCACGAGAAACTTCTGCTTTCCCAGAAATAGGTCAAAGAGTTGGAATCGATGTAGAAATAAAAATTTATAACTCCCTTCTTCCATGGTTAACTTCCTAATTTCTTTTGAAAAGATGATATAAAGAAGCTATAAAGGAGAAATAACACAGTTGAATGATGAACAAATCACTCGGGATTGATGGTTCCGAATAAAAGAATGGTCATCGGAAGCAAACAAAGGTGAACGACACCCACATTAAAAACCGATGCTTATAGAGAACTCTGGTCAATGGCTATTGACCCGAGTCAATAAAATTTCCGGATGCTAACAACCTTTTAGTCCGGTACCTTTAGAAGCACCCTTATGGTTAACATAAAACCTCTAATACGTGGTGAGGAACTCATGAATATACATTTCCATAGAATGAGACATTATTGTACATCTTACCAGAAAAAAAAATTAAAGCGAGATAAAATCAGATGGTGTCCGGAAAGTCACATGACCTAGTGAATTATTTCATCCACTACTAAGCAACAATTGGGATGGTACATCAAAAAGATGATCCTACTACAAAAGTTTGAATAATAAAGAGAGTTATTTCCTTTTTAGCTCCCTACTTTAGTACTTTGTGACCAACTTTCTGTACGGCTCTTATGTTTTTAGTAAATTTAAATACGACCCGCTTTTTTAATATCGTTAGTTAACTTTTATAGTTAATTTTTTGTTTTCATATTTGCCCTCCTTATAAAAATGATTTTTTTAATTCAAAATTGTTTCCCTTTAAATTTGGGTTAATTCCCAACAAATTATAGTTACTTTATAACAAACTAGGAGGGTCAAAATGGAATACATATAAAAAAAATTAAAAACACCCCATCTCTCTCCTCCATCTCATCACCTCTCTCCTCCACATCATCTCTGGCCACATCATTATCTTCTCCGGCGAAGGTCGCCGGTCGGCCAAATTTACCGGCGATCTTAAAACATAATTATTTTTTTCAAATCTCTTGAACACAGTCAAGACCGTAGTTGGTCCTGTCTATGAAAATTTCATGATGTTCCAATCGAACTTCTCAAGTTCGTCGATCACAAGGTAAATTTCAATTTCATAAAGCCTAATTTCTTCTATAGAATTGCTAACATGCGCCGTTTAAACCATTCCTGTGATAGAACTAGCTCAAACTTCTTTAATGGATTCTTGTTCAGTGTATTTTCATGGTTCTGTTATGTTTAGAAGAACAATCAATTTACCACCACCTGGGTTCTGATATAAATTTTTTCAACCATCATCATGTTCATCAGTCATTATAATAAGAAAGCTCGTATACAACTTTTAAGTTAAAGGAAGTAAAGAATTTTTCAACAAAAACCAAAAGAACGAAAGTAAAGAATGAAATGTAAAAGAAAGAACCTCAACTTTAAGCTCTCTAAAGAGCTAATTTATGTTAAGCTAGCGACTCTAAAGCGACTCAATAAAAAGAACTGACGCGTGTCCTTTCCTCCTGAAAAGATGTGATTTCTGAATATTTTACTTTCAGTCTGCAAAGTTCCAACTATTCGTACTAAGTCCCTGATTAAGTTTCTAATCTGGACCGTTGAGTCTTTTCAACGATTTAGATCAAAAACGAATTTCCACTCCCACAAAACTCAATCCCCCCTTCTGTCTCTACGAGCAACCTAAGTCCCAGTTTATCTTCCCTCTCATCGACTATTCATATGGATACTCCGGACATGAAATATCTTCTTATGAATCGTTTCAAGTTCTCTGAGTCTTTGATTTTTATGCTCACCGATAATTCTTGATTCTGTCTTTCTCTACAATTGTTTAATTAAGTCATTTTTGGTTGGATTTGGCCATGTTTAAATCTTGATTGGGGTTGATGTTTGAATTTCGATTGGGTTTTTTCTTTTATTTTCAGGTCAAATTTGATCAATTACTCTAGAATTCAGGTTTATGACATGATTTCTTCTTGGATTTTTGTTTCTCCGCGTTCTTTTCTTCACGTTTTTTTTTGTTGAAATGAGAGGGGGGATTGAGTTTGAGTTGTGTTGAGTGAGAGTTGTTTTTTTTTGTCACGAAAAATATAACATAATTATTACATTCAAGAACTTTGATATGTTTCATGAGAGATCCAGTCTTCCTCATCAAAAGAGAGATAGAGAGAGATTAATAGAGACCAAGAGATAACTAAAAACATGGATAGAACTCTGAGTTTGGAGAGAGATTGAAAGGAAGAGATAAACATAAAAAAGAAAAAGAGGGATCGAGAGAACAAAGAGAAATATAAAACAAGTTAGAGAGAGAGAGCTTCGCTCTAGATCTTCAGATGAAGAAGAGAGAGCGGCAAATCTGGAACGATAAAGAGAGAGTAAGAGGAACGAGAGTTGTTTTTGTGGGTGTGGAAATTCGTTTGTGATTTCCAAACATTTCGTTTGTGATCTGGACCGTTGAAAAGATTCAACGATCTAGATTAGAAATTCAATTAGGGACTTAATACGACCCGTTGGAACTTCGCGGACTGAAAACAAAATATTTGGAAATCACTCTTTCCAGCCGGAGAGGGACACGTGTTAGTCTCCTATTGAGTCGCCTTGGAGTTGCTAGAAAACTGTCGCTCCATATAGTATTTCCCACATATATATAGATAGTAGGGGAAAAAGAAAATTTAGCAAAAGAGTATATTATATTTATAAGCTATAGCTTAACTGAAATATTCAGTATATAGGAATTTGAACTATATACTGAAAGAAGATTGTGAAGATATGATGAAGAAATTGAAGGTAGTAATGGTTCTGCTCCTTTGTTGCTAATACAGTATTCCTTAAGAAAGTTAGGGTTTTCAGTGTGCAACAATTTCCAACATTCATCACTTATGGTGTGTTAGGTTGCAGGATTCCTAAGTAGGATTCCTATCAAAAGTGGGATTTGGTAGGAATCATAAATCCTTGGTCTGTTTGGCTACCAAGAATCCTAGGACTCTTGAATCCTAAGGATTCTTAATTCCAAAATTTTGTATTGAACCAAAATCTCACCCTACGCCCTAGGATTTGTTAGGATTTTGGATTAATAAATGGGTCGGTGGGTATATAGACCAAAATAATGTTAAAAAAAGGTTTATGATCCAATCTTCTCAAAATATGGATATTTAGTCCTTTTACATTATGGACATAAAAACCCTCACTTTCTAAACACGTTATCGTCAATGTCCCACGCTCAAATTTGACGTGGAGATTTATTAGCAAAAATTGTGGAGATTTATTAGCAAAAAATATGGAGATTTATTAGAAAAAAAAATGGATAGAAACAAATCATAATTTCTCTCTCCTCTAAACAGATTTGGAAAGCAAAATTTCTCTTTCCTATTATCCGAATCAATCAGAAACAAAAATCCTAACCAAAACGAAAAGTCATCACCAAGGATATTTCCAAATCAATTTTCTCTCTCTTCTTTACAGATTTAGAAACCAAATCAATTTTCTCTTTCCTATTATCCGAATCAATCAGAAACAAAAATCCTAACCAAAACTACTATAAAGTATGTATAAGTTATTCACAAGTTTTTTGTATGGTTATTTTTCATCATAAAGAAGTTTGTTTCAACGTTATGGTGAGATTTTGGGTTGATTTTTATGGTTTTTCCTGTTGTGACATAGTTTCTGATGTTCAAAGCTTCGTCATAAATCAATTATTAGAGATCTGTTTGATAAATTATGTCAATTTCTGTCTTGTATAACTTAAACTACTGTAAAGTATGTATAATTTATTCACAAGTATCCGTGATTTACCACAGGATTCGGTATTTTTTGATAAATAACCAATGATAACAGCAAAAATTTAAAAAATTTTAATTGATCAAACCTTGTAATTTCTGATAGTAGTCATTTATATGAAGGAATTTATATTGTATACTGATATACAATAAGTATGTTTTACAATGGGATTTAATGATGTACAACAAATTCTGATATACCAATGATAAAGTATAATTTTAAACGTTATATACCTAAACTGTAAATACGATATTATGTATAATTTACAATAAATTATGCAAACGTTATGAAAAATAATGAGACATTTATCACAAATAATGAAATCATGTTTCCTTTCCATGTCTTTCAATATGAACATAGAATCGCATTTCAATGGTGACCATCCATGCACTATCCATTTGCAATCTTCAACAGGACACACAGCAGTAACACGCTTAGAATCATTCTTTATGAATTTAAAATCATGCACGGTGTTGATGCTATATTGCCTAAGAGCTATCGAAAAGCTTTTGCACCCCTAGGAAATAACTGTCCTAGTTCTGTAAATATCTTATCCCAACCATCTGATTTCAGTTTGATTTCCTTATCTTGATTTGATGATTCTGCCTGGAATGTCCATCTGTGATAACAAAGTGAGATAGATTGATTCAAATAAATTATATATACAAGTATATTATTTGCAGTAAATTATATGAACATTTGAATAAATTACATGTACTTTACAGAAAAGTACACAGGATTTACATATGTAAATCAAAGATGTTCTAATAATGAAACGAGAACTGTTTTGATATTAAATCATACATAATGTTCCATAAATTACGTATGATTTACACAAAATAATATCATTTTAATGTTATTCGTGAAAAATTTGCAGAACCAGAACATATATCATGTTCTCAATTTGATCAACATCGCAGGAAAAAGTTTATATAATTTACGTTACATTATGGTAATTTATTCTAAAGTATATATAATGTTAATTCTGTTATGAGTAACCGTGCGAAAGAATCACGTTTCATCAATCTGTACAGAAAAAAATCAGATCTGAAGAAAATTTGAATATCATACTTTGCATAAACTCCAAATCTATTGATAACTGATATGACGATTGATTGCAAACAATAAGTAAACTCGATTAGTAAGATTTAGAAATGAAGTATTAATCTCATGAAGATCGTGATCATTAATACAAACTTTAGTGAGAGAAAGACAATAATAACTTTCTTGATCTGAAACAGAATCATCAAATCAGAAAATTGTTTACCTGATTAACAATTAAGATGATGTTTTTGAATAGCTCTAATGATAATGAAACAAGTTAATGGAAGATTTTCAATCGAAACATAATCAGAAAACATAAAATTTGGTTTGAGTTTTACCTGAAATTAGAAACTCAGTTTTCTGTTTTAATGGAGGATAGTTTCAGAAGATGAAGATGTAGAGAGAGAGAGAAAGATAGGACGAGAAGGTTTCGGTTACAAATTTAAGGAAGATAATGATTTCTTTCTTCCTTTAGAGACGGTAATTGGAGAGAGAAACAAGGAGATAAATAAGGGAAACGAATATTGGTTGATTTGAGCTTAAATTAGATCTTATATATATGGAAGGTTAGTTTAGGTATTACAAAATATTTGGTATTCTAGGGATTTGTGTTTTCTCTCTAGATGACACCAAATGGACTAGATATCCATTTGTATTATTTTTTTGGTTTTGAAACATTTTATAGGATTAGAGAGGACTAAAAGTCTTATTAGGGTCCGTTTTTTGGATTATAAACCCAAAAATTCTTAATAAATCTAAATTTCAAACTTAAAATCAAAGAAAAAATATTTCCTTCTACAAAATAATTGTTTTAAATTTCAAAAATATTTTTATTTTTCAAAAATTAGTTTTCCCCAAAAAATCGTTTTTTCCCCAAAATCTGATTTTTCCGACTACCATTTTTTCCCCCAAAAATTGATTCTTCCCCAAATAAGTTTTTTTTTTCGAATTTCAATTATTTTTTTTTTCCTAAAAACAGAGTTTTCCTTAAAAACTGTTTTTCCTCCAAATCCGTTTTTTACCGAAAATTTGTTTTTTCTCGAAAAATAGTTTTCCGAAAACTGAAATTTTATAAAAACTTTTTTGCTTGATAGAGACCGTGTTTTTCCCAAAAGAAAAAACGATGCTCGAAAAAAAAGGTTTCCGAAAAAAAAAATTCGTGAAAAAAATACTTAATTTATAATAAATCATATGATTCTTATTAGTTGCCAAACAAACCAAAATATATTACTTTGATTCATAAATCCGTGGAATCATGAATCCCAAAGACTCATGAATCCACGGATTCATGATTCCGTCATCCAAACACACCATTAGTTCAAATATGTTAGAACAACATTCTTTGGGCACACATATATGTGATGAGGCATCTTCATATTAACTACCTTAAAAGATGTTAGTATCTAGTCTCCACAATAATTATTTTATCTGTTATAATTTTCTCCAAGCAACTTAGACCAACACTTTTTTTTCTCTAAAGAATTTTTCAGTTCTATAATATCAATTCCGATTTTCATGGATAAATGTCAAATTTCTATTCACCTCCATATCCTGCTTGTTGGTTTTCCGCCATCTTCAAAGAGTTCCAGTAGCCCATCCTAGTTCAACTTCACTAATAAAACAATTTCTACAATTATCCGTTCCGTGCGTTTCATTGATTGGGTAATTAAGCCCTTCAACAACAATTACCATCACGAATAATACAACCACTAATATAATTTTAACATTCATCTTCTTTGATCTTTAATTTCTTTTGTTGCTTGTGTTTGGGTTAAGAGATTAAACTAGAGTTCTTCTATGTATTTATAACTAAGAGTCCTTAAAATATGTGATTTGATTACTAACTACTTTGTTAATTGAGTTATGGTCAAATATGGATTCTATTTTGACCGTTAATTTGGTTTATTGAACGGTCAAGATGTGAATTTGTTTATATCTGGGATTTTAGTCCAATGTGGATTGCTTTCAGCCTTTCACGCATGAAAGAGGATACCCTATCCCATTTCTAATGCAATTCCTAATTTTGATTCATAGGGACTCTAATTACACTTTAATTCGGTTTACCTTGTTTGACCTCAAATTAGTGGCCACAAACTTCCAAAGATTTTAATTAGGTTTAAAGTCCAAAAATGCTAAATAAGCCTTTTTAACTTTTAAAGCACTCATATTTTTGCAAAAACATCCTATGATTTTGAATTAATTAGATAGGTCACATTTTTTGTGATTAGTAGTTTTTTTTTTTGATGAAGTTGTGATTAGTAGTTAACAGATAGGACATGTAATATTTGTGGACATCACACTACCATATTTGATATATATATATATATATATATATGTATATATATGAACCCATCATTTTTAAACTTAGTACTACCAATTGTTGTTTAGTCATCCTCTCTTCCTAAGCTCCTTGTAAATATTTCTTTCTAACATTATCCTATCGAATCTTTGTTCCAAGCACAAATAGATTTATCTACTAGAAGATGAAGTGGATGTGTGGTTCTAAACCTTATTGAAAAGATATGTAGCACTTGAACGTTATTCTACTATATTTCAGCATCGACCATTCTCTAGTAAGTAAACTTCTATCATTATACTATTTTGTATATCCCACAAACCTAGATTAATTCACACTTTAATTTCCTACTTGGCTCTTTATGTGTTAAGTTTGAAATTTCAATAAAATTCAATAAGTTCTTGAGATTGAAAAACATATCTTTATAAAATAGAGTTAAATGAATCTCCCCTCTACTTTTGACAGTAGGCCAATATAATTAAGATCTTTAGTTTACATATATTTTTTTAACTACTTAGGCTATTCACTCTAAAGTTATTTTTGATGGGTTCCATTATGCTAGTGTTGGTTTAGCTATTTTATCTACTTTTTGCAACCAAAAAAACTATTTTATCTACTTTTGCTTATCCACAATGAACGATTTAGACGGATTTACGATCAATTTAAGTCATACAGGCAACCCTCTTTCCCCATATTATAGTAATTCATCAACATCCTATAGAGGTTGGTAAGAGAGAGTTTTTTTTTTGTTGAAGGATGGTAAGAGAGAGTTTTTTTTTTTTTTTTGAATCCAAGGGAAACATATCCATTAATAGTGATAAAATCACAATGATACAAGGATAATAATTGTTATTTCTCTCTGTCGGATAAGTCATGCTATTTACATACCTGTAAATGCAAATGCCTCCTAAAGGGGGAGAAATTGGACTAGACACTGACTCAAACAAAAGACCCTAAAGATCGTGAATGAAAAGACCCTAAAGGTCGACAAAAGAAAACAGTAAAACTGATAAAAGAACCGCAGCCTTGTTGCCGGAAAACCGTCGCCATCGCCGGAAAACCGTTGTCGTCGCCGGAAAACCGCCGTTGTCGCCTGAAAACCGCTTTCGCCACCCGAGAATCATCGCCATCTCGTCACCACAGAAATCACGTCACCACCACACCATCATCACAAAGCACCACCCCATCTCGCCTTAAAAACCTATCGCTCCACCACCCCCACCATCCACCACCATCAATAAAACACACCCGAAACCCTCTTCTCCACCACCACCCACCACCATCATGAAACACTACCACAGAAAACCCACATCCCTCTTCTCCACCACCACCCACCACCCACCACCAACATTTATACACCACCACCATCACATCACCTCCACCACCATTGTTAAACAAATCTCTTTGTTCCACCACCACTCCATCTGTTGGTACTTTGAATTTCGAACCCTAGAAGAGAAATAGATAGATTCAAGTGTGATTGAAGGCTTCCAAACCTCTATACAACCACATTAAAACCCTAGTTCCTCACCAACCTCAAACCCTAGTTTTAGATCCACTTCTTTTCCCTTTTCTGTTCCTGAAATCAAAACCATCTTTATATCCTTCTTTATAAGCCTACCTAAGATTGGGATTCTTCTAGATTTAGTGAAGGATCAAATATGTCTTCTTCTTGAGTTGGATTCAGAGATAGATTTTCCATCATTCCCCATTTTCGAGTGAGATAGAGATCGCTAGTTCCTCGATTTAGGTTTATAGCCCCAGACCAGAAATAAAAGCAATTTTATTTATGTTACACGAACTATTAAAGGATCCGGCGAAGGGAAACCCTTCGCCGGAGAAGCCACTGACGATTTCTGAGTTACTAAGAAACGGTTAGAGAGTTAGACATATACTTCTGCACAATCATAAGATTATCACGGGCCATGGTTATTAATATATATCAGCAGAAGGTGGAGAATATCATGTGGACCTTTTATAGGCATTGCTTGTGTCTACAAAGCCTTTCGAAGTTTAGAAATTTAGGGGGG
>BEHA01000838.1:835973-847887 GCA_002897215.1 Eschscholzia californica subsp. californica
GAAAGCACCTAAAATTTAAGGAGCAGAAGAATAGGAGTGAAATTTATAACCGTAGTCCAATTTTGTAGTTAAAATTTTTTTTTTGAAAACTGTAGTTTAAAATTTTGCTTGAGCTTCAATACACTGTTAAGCATATTTAGTTCACACTATTACACTGTTTGAGGTTGTATGCCTAGCTCTTTAATGCATTCGAAAGAACTGTTTGAGGTCGAAACAAAACGAAGTAGAATAAGCAAATGAAAAAACTAAATATATATGGTTCAAGATGGCCTAGAACTCATCTTTCAGGAAGCCCTCAATCAAAACCTTAAAGTAAAGCCATGAAAGATACCCTAAATTAAACAAATCAAAACCTTATTAGGTATATAACAAAACCTCACCCTAAGTTTTATCTCTTGTAGGGGTTGTTATTTGGGTCAATACTCTGGTGAACCATACTTGGAACACAATAAAAAGATGTAAATATAGGAAACATATAAGTAGTAGGAGTGGAATAACTCGGGGATATACTTGAACTCTAAAGAAAGTGAGTTGGGATGTAAAGATCAACTTTTCAAGTTTGGTCAGACATTTAATTCCAATGAGAAAAAGTTTGGGATATAAAATAAACACTTAGTATAGTCCACTGTAACCCGAAGTACCCTTCAATAATAATGTCATTGGAGTTGTAAACAACACAAAAATTAAGCATAGTGGCTTAAATCATATCTAAGAATTAAACTATTTCCTTTGGTCTGAGATCCCCTCTTAAAATAAACTTTGTAGTGATAGAATGAGGAATAAACAAAATGACCATTGATACTCACCTTAAACATATATAGCTTTGATATTCGCTTGATTTCGGGACTTGCTGGCACATAAAGAAGTTGTTAGGATAGAGAAATAGGAAAGTGAAAATTATGCAAGTCGGAGAGAGAATGCTGAAAAGGGGGAGGCAATATAAGAAGTCTGAGCTGTTTGCCTAAAAAATGATAATTCAAACCCTAACCCCGATTCACCTAAAAAAGACAACACAACAAAGTCAGAGAACCCAAAATCTCATTAGCACCAGAATCTCATTAGAACCTCTAAGAACCCTATCAACAACCATGAATCGAGAGAACCCTATCAACAAAATCAGAGAACCCAAAATGAATTTAGCCAAAAGTGGGTTTAGTTTTATCAAAGTCAAAAAGTTGAACCCTAATTAGAAGAACCCTAGTTTTCAAGGTAACTTCAGAACCCTAATTAGAACTTAGAAGCCTCCATTAAAACCCTAGTTTAGTATTTTAATTTGGGGGCTAGGGTTTTCTTTCTCTCTCTAACACTTCAGCTGAACAGAGTGTGTGTGTGAGGAAGAAACAAACATACAGAGAGATAGAGAGCGAGGGATACCTGCATCACGGATCATGAGATCGAAGTTGACGAAGATGAGAGCGGCCGAGCGGGAAGGGGACTTTTGAAAAAAAAAAGTTGAAGAGATGAGAGAAGGACGTGTTGTACTGGGTGTTTGGGAGGGAAGAGTAAAAGATGGCATCTTTTCAAAGATGCTCCTTCTTTCCCTCTTTCGTTTAAAACCATTAGATCTTTTGTTCCTCAAATCCCATCCATTAAATTTTAAGAAGATAAATCTGAGCCCTCTTTTATATATGTGTGAAACTCAATCTTGACCATTGGGAGGAGGGAAAAAGATACCCTCCTCCCTTATTATATAGATATAGATATAGATTCATGTCCACTTCTCCACTAAGTTCTAAATACTTTATTATTAAGCTATAACTTGCTAGTAAGTTCCTAGTTTCCTAGTATTGAATATTGATGGATTCTCACCGCCTAATTATTAGATTTTGATTTGTTCACAACTAATCTAATTTATTTAGTACATATGACCATGATCCTGAGCAAATTAAAGAAAGATGCAACCGGTCTGATCTATTGCTTGAAGAAGAAAGAGAGGGTTAATCTTAATCATACTTTCGACGATTGCGGACAAATCATACAATTCAGTAATAACTTATACTTTCACGAAAAACCTGATCGAATTAAATTAGGTTTGCCGCTGTCGGATGCTTACATAAAAAGGAAAATAGAAAAATGCATACACACACATCTGTTTACGTTTGTATATATTGCAATTTGTTTAGACACATAGTCATCGGAAAATATTTTCATCCATTCTAATGCTAGAAGGAACTGACTCACTTCCTCGAGCCATAATGATAAGAGATTTTCAAGCTTCAATCCTTTCTTCCTGATGACTTATGATTTAGAACCTCCTCAGTCATTAAGTAATAACCTGCTATTAATGTCTAAATTGCTTAACAATGAGTTCAGACTCACCAAATTAAGTTCTGAATTGCTAATAGTTAAATCCTCATGCTGACTATCAAACTTTGATTTATTACCACTATCTTTGATTCATTTGTTACATGTACATATATGCGGAGCAACAATGGTTGGAGCCTAGTTATGAAGAACAAGGAAATGGATGAGTCCTGAATTTTAAGCGGAGGAACCAATTGACAAACTTCAGCCGGAAATGATCAAACCACCACGTGTCAGGGAAGTTTCTCATCTCATAATAATAACTGCTTTAATAATGTGTTCACGTGTTTCTCAAACAACTGAGTCTTTGTATTTGGAAGATACCTTTTATTTTCCTATGGACACGAGAACCAATACACGAATAATGAGCAAACAACTCGACAGATCTTCGAAAGAACACCTGGAAGTAATTGCTCTCTTTAAACCCAACATTAGATGGAATTTTACCACTTGGTCGGCTTAACGACCAAAGAGCAAAAGTCAAACCAGATTTTCTGTCGCTAAAAAATAAACTTTACAACCTTATATGCCACGTAAGGCAACACAAGGCTGAACACGACTTGGGCTAGGCCATTTACAAGCCCTGAAGAGAGAGAGAATGGACACCTCCATAAATACCTGATTATTTTATATTGTTGTGTTGTCAATTGGCGGAAGCCGACACAACGTCTGGACCGACCCAAAGCTCATAAGTTTGGGTTAGAAACACAAATCCCATTACCGAATAATGGTACTAAATGTAAATAACAAGGGAACTTTTCAAAGTCCCCTCAACGGAAAGAATTCAGGATCAAGATTTTTTTAAGATAGAATATAAAATTCTTTAACTCTTAAATATTTCCCTTTAGTAGGGTGTTATGTAGGACACTCTAAACAGAAAAAGACGAATAACTCTGACGAAAGGCAAGACTGAACTCCTCAGTCATTGCAAAACTCTTCAGAGGAAGGTCTCATGTCAGAAGTAACAGAGTAAGGACATGAAAAACAAGGAGTAACTCTTTCTCATATTGGTTATACTTCTTTAGTTTGATAATTAGTTCATTACTTTCACTAAAAATCAAACTTAGGGGGGTATATATGCATATATACGCTGCTGCATTGAAAACATTGACAAGTAGGAACGAACCTATGCATATGACTCATCGATGAAGTGTGTAGATAACGTGAACTGTTATGAACCATAAGCATGCCACATGTTATACTATTATCATAACACCTGCCAAAAAGCTCAAAAGAGTACTTGTACTCAAAACGAGTCATACAAAAATTTGGTTATACTGCATGAACATACACGGTCCAAATCTGAAATATACTTGGAATAAATTAGATTTACTCTGAACGATTGAGTATTTATATATCATACAAGCCATACTAGTACCACTTGAACTGAAAAGTATATCTGAATGTTTGTTGTGCTAACTTTGCATGATATGAAACAAGTAAATACGTCAACGACGCAAATAGATTAACGCACCTAACACATGATTTTGTGTTGTTATGATTCGAAGCTATATAGTGATCTTCCTATTATTAGCTAATAATGAATTAACAACTCTTGGGAATATAGATGACTACTTTGAAACTGCTTATGTCAGACTCAGAGAAAGAAGCAATTCAACCAGGCGAACTCTAAGAGGAAAGTAAAAGTCCTAGTTGGGAGAAACAATTAGCCTCAACCAAATAATGCAGAATGCATGGAGAAAACATACGCGAAAGGGCCCAAACAAGGCCTCTAAGGTACGCGCACCTATCAAACTCGACTTTGCCTCGACAAAGTCACAAGATTAAGTCCTACTCCGTTAGGCACAGATCCAATTTTGCTTTAATAAGGCCACATACAAAAATAGCCTTGGTAGCGAAAGCAATAACCAGGGGACCTAGAGGTAGTCTTGGTAGCGGAAGCAACGACCAAGGGCCCTAATATAAAAACGACCCTGATAGTGAAATCCACGATCAGGGACAGGACAACCTCGGTAGCTGCGGCGACGACCGATGGCCCTAAGGAGCAGTCGTAGTTAAACTGAACCTTTGCTCGAGTAAACTGACCCTCCACCAAGGTCCCAAGAAGACGTCCTAGTTAAACTGACCGTGCACAAGCCGGCAAATTAGGCAGCTCTGGTAGCTAAAGCAACGACCAGAAACCTTATAAGGAGAAGTCCTAGTTAAACTCACTTTATTCGAGTGAAACGCGGTTCCCACTGAGGATCCCAAGGAGAAGTCCTAGTTAACCTACAACCCTGGCAAAGGTGACCGGGGGTATAAGGAGAAGTCATTGCGAAACTAGTCATGCTTAGGCAGACAAAACAACCCTGATAGCCGAAGCAACGACCATGGATACGGGAGGAGTCCGGGTGAAACTAGTCGTGCTCAAGCCGACGAAAACAAACCTGGTAGTGATGACCAGGGGTTAAGGAGAAGTCCTAGTTAAACTAGTCGTGCTCAAGCCGACGAAAACAACCCTGGTAGCAACGACCAGGGGTTAAGGAGAAGTCATAGTTAAACTAGTCGAGCTCAAGCCGACGAAAACAACCCTGGTAAAAACGGTCAGGGGTTAAGGAGAAGTCATACCTAAACTAGTTGTGCTCAAGCCAACGAAAACAACCCTGGTAAAGACGACCAGGAGTACAAGGAGAAGGCCGAATTAACCTACAACCCTGATAGCGAAAGCGATGACCTGGGGCAGAACTCAAACTCGGAAGTTATTCTAAACTTTTTATACAGGGCTAATTTGGGTTCTATCTTGCAGGAGGAATTAGTAAGTTAGGTCATGCTAGAATAGGTCTAACTTAAACTCTATTTCGCAAAAGCGATCATTCGGAGCATGCGTAGTAAGCTAGGGAAATTGCATTAGTAAGCTTAGGATTACACTAACCCGCTAACACCTTCGGTTGAATTGAGAATTATTATGCAGGAAGCAAGGTTCAAAGAAAACGACGTCTGGTTCATCACGAAAGAACGTCAATTAGGAAGTGTTTCTTTCTCGTTTAAATTATTATTCAATTTTCTGATGATTATTTATTCACCTCTCAAGATACAATAACTTAAGGAATATATCATCTTTGCTCCCACATTGTTTCTTAACGGTTTTTAATCATTGGAATATATCATCTTTGCTAGCCTATTAACATCTTTATAATTTCTATTTCGAAAGAGTTTAATATTAGTTTGTTCAGCATTAATTCAGAGTATTGCGTGTTTGCAGGAAAATTCCCAACGTCAATCAGCTCTCGCACAAACAGCAGGTAAAGAGAAACTTGACCAGTACTGGTAGTGAAGGAAATCTCAGAAGATACTCTATACAGCTCAGCCCAGACTCACTGGAATGCGAAGCTCTGGGAAATCAAAAGAAGACTGAGCTTCACGAAACAGCTCTGGTCCAGGTAAACCCTTTTATCTTCAGGGTCTTCACTGTTTAAGAAACACGAGAGTTACTTCTACTCCTCAATCTCAATACTTTCGACTGAGGAGTGGCGGGACTCATGGTGATGCATAAAAATGTCCTGACGTTGACTAACGTCTGAAAAGTCAAGATCAGACTTGAAGTCCAACGGGTCAACCCAGCTTAAGGCACCAGGACCGTTGAATCTTTGACGATCCGCCACACTCCCCAACTGGGAAGTCGGCTAGAGGAAACCAACCCTGTAACGCCCTCGGCATGACCATATCAGACCTGGGGTCTCTAAAAGAATAATGGGGATCCGCGTAGGTTCGATTAGTGTCTTACGCCCAGAACTGGGGAGGCAGCAAAGCTAAGAGACCTACCGGCTGAATCCCGAAATATCTTTAAAGATCCTAGTCGGTTACAAATCTAGAAGTGAGCAAGTTTGGACTTCAAGAGTCTTAAGGAGGAAATATCTCCTTGAAGATCTATCACCTCGGCAGGATATCTACGATATATCCTTGAACTTAGGACCTTTCTATTTGTCCTAGATACAAGATAATTACGAAGGGAAACCCTAATTCGGCCCATAAAAGGGCCTCATATCATCTTCTTCAAGGTAAGCTAAACAAGTCTAACAGACTCCATACCCGGAAGGATCATTCAATACTCATTTTTTTTTACTGTAAAGAGCAATCTGACTGACTTGAGCATCGGAGCGGTTTTCTTTCTTTTTGCAGGTTTTTCCCCCAGATTTCTAAGAGAATGGACGGGAATCGAAAGAATATCGATCATCTAAACGGAATATTCGATCATAACGGAAGCTGTGATGCATCAATTCCCTTTTTCATGCTGATCTAACGGAAGGCCAATTTTCGACATCAGCAGTTAGGTGAATAACTAACTCTCTAACAAACAAACTAACCGACTAACAACCATTTGGGCCAGAATCCCATACAACACTAACTCATACAACACTTCTATACAACATCAGTTCTATTAGTGTATAGACATGAATTTTCCTGAATTGGTAATTTGAATGTGAGTTTCTCAGTGATTAATAAACTGGAGAGAGTGGAGCTAGGAGTTTCTTGGGAAGATACCATTGATCAGAATACAAAGATTTGACCAAGAACTACTACAAAATTCAGCAGGTTGAATTATTCTGTAAAAACTGAATAGGACAGCCGGATGACAAAAGGGAAGTAACATAGAAGGAGAAGGACTGAAGTATTATTAAGAGGTGCCTATAGCAAAAAGGCACCTCACTAAAGAACAAATACCTGAGTTGAAAAAGATCACTATTATGATTAAAATAATTCCATCAATGGAGCAAGAAGAAAGTGGGTAATATCAAAAAAAGAATTGACCACTTGAAGAAAAAAAGATCCTACAAATCCAATCCCCAACACCTTCTCCATGTCTATTAAACATGAAATTCACATGCAAAATGAATTAATGTGTTTGGTTGCAGGATTCCTATCAAAAGTGAGATTTGGAACGAATCATGAATCCTTGGTCTATTTGGCTACCAAGAATCCTAAGACTCTTGAATCATGAGGATTCCTAATTCCAAAATTTGTATTAGACCAAAACCCCACCCTACACCCTAGGATTTGCTAGGATTTCGGATTAACGAACTTAAATTTCAAACTTAAAATCAACAGAAGAATATTTCCTTTTACAAAATAATTATTTTAAAATTTTTTCTCAAAAATCATTATTTTTTAAAAAATCATTTGTTTTTTCAAAAAACTTTTTTTATCAAAGATATTTTTTTTTCCGAAAATCATTTTTCTCAAAACCCGACTTTTTCGACAACCGTTTGTTCTGAAGAAGTGCTTAAAAATACTCAAATTATAATAAATCATAGGATTCTTATGAGTTGCCAAACAAATCAAAAAATATTATTTGGATTCATGAATCAGTGGAATCATGAAATCGTGGAATCATGAATCCCAAAATCATTCCGTCATCCAAACACACCACAAGGGATTTAGAAGAGTGGAATTCTATTTACTAGGCTCAAAGAACAAAACAAACTTGGGTGCAATGATGAGACATGAAAAATGTCCCATCTAAATCTCTTAACTCGGGTTAGTTAGTCTATTTCGGGCGGTTACTCTGATGAATTATGTGTTTCTTTTGTCCAGGTGTCTTTTATAGAATTGAACGCGGAAACTAGATAAAAATCGAGAGAAAGACGCACTTGAGGGCATTTTGGTCCTCTGGAGGTTAGGGTATTCTGGAAATTTTAGTGCTCGAATGAAATTTAGAGTCAAAGACGAATCCGTAGGTGAAAACGGGAGTCGATTCGGAGTCCAGATGGGGAAGTTAGTTCGAGTCAAAGTTGAGTCAAGATCATTTGACTAAAAGAGAACCAAAAACGTCCAGCAACACATGGCAAGCATCTGACGGTGCGCGGGAAGTTTTCGGTACACTCGTGGGCGTCAGTAGTACACATTCGGGATAGAGAAATTAGAAAGGAATTATTTGTAGAAACGAAATGAAGGAAGAAGATGGGATAGAATTAGAAAGTAAATCTAGAAATTAGAAGAGAAAGAAATTGGGTAGAAGAAGTGATGGAGGCTAGAGATAGGAGAAAGAAATGGTTTTAGGGTTTTACTACTACAAGAAGGGGGAGAGAGAGGCTAAGAAGAGAGTAGAGAAAGATGGATTGAGAGGGTTTTCAAGTCTAGTCTCAAATGAAGGAGAAAGAGGTATTATATAGGGTTAGAGTTTATTAATGTTAAAATGGTAGAAGGTTAGAAATGGAGGGCTGTTTATGGAATTCTTGGGGCTTAAAAGTAGAAACCCTAAACTCATTTCAAAAGGTTCTGTCGGCTGGGAATCAAGGGAGGGAAAGCCACGGATGTGGTGCTTCACGGGTGTTAAATATACGTAGGGCATCAAGCAGAAGCCGTTAGATTTGAGCATGCAAGGATATGGAGGGTTAAGATTAAAACGTGGTACCTGGGACTATACTAATAAAATGAACCGGAAACACTAGATTATGCTCTGGTGGGACCATTTTGCTGCTCAACGGAAATAGCAAACAAATATTATCCACGCTTTAAACTCCGCCACGTCATTTACTATTATCCGATAAACCAGAAAATAGCCCGAAAGTGTCCTAACAGTCAACCATATTTGACTCCAACTTTGACTTTGCATATTTCACTCTTCCGGACTCTAAATTGACTTCCGTTTTCGCCTACGGGTTCATCTTGGACTCCACTTTTCATACATGCACTGACCTTGTCCAAATTATCAGAATGTCCTTGAATCCAAATGACCAAAATACCCTTCATGTATTTTTTTTAATCATTTTTAACCGTCTTCACACCTAACTGTGCAAAACACACCTAATCAAGAAAACCAACCATTTTATTATAATAGAGATTCGAAACAGACTAACTCGGCTAAATTAAACGACTCGGGTGGGACATTTTAATAACACATCAGTTACACATAAGAATGTCTATTTGATCGGATGATATGACTAGTGGGATGAGACATATAATCATGGGAGAGTCCCATAAACATGTCTCATAGGCCTAAAAGAAGTTTAGGTAAAGATAACGCAAAAGCCTTGAAAGAAGGGTATTGGGTCGGGGCCAAAAAGTGAAGTTTTTGGGCCCAGATAAGGGTCGGCCTTGGTTGGTCAGTTCCCCTTTATGGAGCCGGCCAGATCTGCCCAGTTGGGCTTAAATTGGGCGGCTACAAGTTTGGAAAAAGAGAAAATAGAAACTAGTTTCTATTTTCGACTATTTCCTTAATCTTATTCAAAAGGGACTTTTAGGAAACCTAATTAGGGTTGGAGTCCAACTTAGGACTCTATATAAGGTCTCTTAGGGACTTGAATAAGGTGTGGAATTTCTCAAAAAACTTTGAATCTCTACAACATCAAGTAGAGAAGAAAAAAGAGATAATTCCGAAGCTATCTAACTAGTCATAAAGAAGAAGGTGTTCTTCATATCAAACCACCATTGGAGTTCTAACCTAACAACAAGGTGGGATATCAAATTGATCATTCAGGTGTGTTGAGTAGAGGAGCTACACGTGGAGCTCTTGGTATTCGCATTTGATTGGAAAAGTTCGAGGGAAAATTTAGCGATTAAGGTAATCCTAAAACTCTTAGTGAATTATTAGCCTACGAATGATGATCTTAGGACCTACTGGTGTTCGACATTAGATATCAGGGATTCCGCTTAGAACACTAGAAGACACCACAACTCAACACTATGACGATAGATTGAGGAGATGATAAGACTCAAGAAAAAGTCTTGAAAAGACAAATGTGAAAGACTCAAAAGGAGTATTTCTACCCAAGACTCATGGCACTCGGCTTAGATACTGAACCAGTTCGTGATACCCAAAACCAAATTCCCGTCATTTTAGGACGACCATTCTTAGCTACATCTGATGCTGTCATATACTGTAGGAGTGGACTTTTAAGATTGTCTTTTGGAAACATGACTAGAGAGATGAACAACTTTAAGGCTGGACTTTTCCCTGATGATGTTAATGATTTTAGCGAGATGAACCTAATAGATATGTTCGTTCAGGATTCTTTACCTGAGACTTTATCCGAGGATCCTGTAGAAACACTGTTGGCTCATTTTGGCTTAGACTTTGATGAGGAGGGAAGTATCAATGAAGTGAATGCTTTGTTGGATTCTACCCCATTACTGGATACTGATAAGTGGAAAGCAAAAGCTGAACCCCTCATTTTGTTCGAGCCAATTGACTCGCCAATTGTAGAGACAAATCAACTATCATCCACCAGTGAGTCCAGTGGTCCTTCTATCCCAGAGTTGCTTCCATCCACAGAGAAACCACCTTCCTTAGAATTGAAACCCTTGCCTGACAACTTAAAGTATTCGTTTTTAGGCCCATCTGAAACTTTACCTGTCATTATTGCTTCTGAGTTAGAAAAAGAACAGGAAAGTAGACTGCTAGATGTCCTTAGAAACCACAAAGAGGCTTTAGGGTGGTCAGTAGCTGATATAAAGGGTATAAGTCATTCTACTTGCATGCACCATATCTACTTAGAGGAAGATGCTAAACCGTCAAGGGAAATGCAACGTAGACTTAACCCTCACATGAAGGAGGTTGTTAGAGCCGAAGTCCTGAAATTGTTAGGAGCGGGTATCATATACCATATTTTAGATTGTACTTGGGTCAGCCCTGTTCAAACTGTACCCAAGAAATCAGGCATTACTGTAGTCAAGAACGAGTCAAATGAGTTAATACCCACCAGGATGACCACTGGGTGGCGTGTTTGTGTTGACTACAGGAAATTGAACACGGTCACGAGGAAAGACCATTTTCCTCTTCCTTTCATTGATCAGATGCTAGAAAGACGAGCTGGACATAGCTATTATTGTTTCTTAGATGGCTATTCAGGCTATAATCAGATTCAGATAGCCCTGAGAACCTAGAGAAAACCACTTTTACTTGCCCATTTGGAACTTATGCTTATCGTCGGATGCCTTTTGGGTTGTGTAATGCACTCGCCACTTTTCAACGATGTATGATGAGCATATTTTCAGATATGGTAGAGAGGTTTCTCGAGGTCTTTATGGATGATTTTTCAGTCTTTGGTTCATCATTCGATCAGTGTCTGCATCACCTCACACTCGTGTTGGTTCGATGCAAAGAGAAGAACCTAGTTCTCAATTGGGAGAAATGTCACTTTATGGTTCGCTCAGGAATAGTCCTAGGGCATGTCATTTCTGAAAAGGGCATTGAAGTAGATAAGGCAAAAGTTGAGTTGATAAAAAGCCTCCCAGTCCCTAAAACGGTCAAAGATATTCGATCGTTCTTAGGACATGCTGGATTTTATCGACGGTTTATTAAAGATTTCAGCAAGATATCTAGACCTCTTTGTAATCTTTTGGTAAAAGAGAACAAATTCGTATTCGATGGTCCTTGTTTAGAAGCCTTCGAGAAACCCAAGCTTCTGCTTACTTCAACCCCTATTGTCCAACGTCCCAACTGGAGTACTCCATTTGAGATCATGTGCGATGCATCTGGTTATGCCATTGGAGTCGTGTTAGGTCAACGTGAGAATAAAGTTCTTCACGTTATATACTATGCCAGTAAGACGTTGAACGATGCACAGCTAAACTACTCTACCACTGAAAAAGAGTTGTTAGCTGTAGTGTATGCCCTAGAGAAGTTCAGATCATATCTCGTTGGGTCTAAGGTCATTATATTCTCTGATCA
>BEHA01000839.1:0-10009 GCA_002897215.1 Eschscholzia californica subsp. californica
TCGAATCCAATTATTGCAAAGAAAGAAAAAAACCGCGGAATCATCATTTGCCCTTACATCGATTCCACCACCTCCATCTCCATCTCTTTCCTTCCACTTCATTTCTTTATACATTTATTATTTCCTAACAACTTCTCCTTATATTCAGTACCCTAGCCAGCCAATCACCATACTCATCTTTTATTACTCTCTCTCTCTCTCTTCTTTATAGTATTCTCTTTTCACAATACATGATATATATATATCAACCCTTCCTCATAACCATATATCGACATCTCAAAACCCCACCCACCCTCAACCCATTTCTCTCTTTCTCTAATCTCTTCTCTTTTTTCTAGCTACTTTCTAATTAACTTGTACCCATAAAAAAATATGAGTGGTCTAATGAAGAAGATATTGTGTTGTGGATTAATGAAGAGAAGTTCATCTGTACGCTCAGATCATCTCCCTCAAGGTTATGTAAGAGTTTATGTTGGTAAAGAAGTTCCATGCAAACTTGAAGTTGAAGCCAATTATCTAAACCACCCATTGTTTGAGAGTTTACTACAACTCTCTGTTGAAGAATTTGGGTATTCATATAAAGGTGCATTGAGAATAGCTTGTGAGATTGATTTGTTTATGTACCTTTTAGACCTTCTGAAATCAAGAAATCCTTGTGCTCATTATATGGAATTTCAAGATCTTATTTCTAAGTTCTATGCTGATACTGCAACAAAGGGTGCTCGGTCATCATCACTAGTTTAATATTTATTTTTATTTTTCCTACGTTCATATACATTTTTGTAATGAGAACATTTCAATTCATTGAGTTCGATCCTCTCAAAATGTGAGTGATTGATGAGATAAATAAATTTCATTTTTCTTATGTTTTTTTATATTATTTCGATTGTTTCAATTCTTTTCCGAATCACTTATTGCATGGTGCATACCTATTATCTCTTTCGCTGAGATGATTTTGAGCTGTAGCCTGACATTCGTACCCGCACCCATGTTTGGTGCATGGAAACAGAACATGATTACTAGAAATTAATCACATTCTGAACTGTGGCGGACCCATGAAATTCTCTTTGTGGGGACACTTTTAGTTAGAACGAAAATCATCCAAATTTTTTAACGTGATGTGAAAGCGAATAATTTCTGTACATGATCGTTAGATTCGAATCTAATTCAACCACTATCGTTTTGTGAGTTACTTTGATCGAAATTAATATAAGTAGTCTTATACACATTCAAATTATATATACAGTATATAAAGAAGTTAAAGAGGATGAACAAAATCATTTTAGAAAAATAGTCAGAAAATAACAGTTATATATGTATAAGAAAATGAAATAAAAAGAAGAGATAAGAATGATATAGAGAAAAATATCTATAACAATGTTAATGGGAGTCATTGAATTTACAATGAAAAAAGACTAAAAAGTGAACTGATCTGTAAATAGGGGGTCAAAATGAAGAAATATAAAGTATAGCTAATTACAAACTAGGGGGCATATCTGAATTTACTTATTGGAAAATAAAAAAGAAAAAGTGAGGTCCAAAGGATTCGAGCCTAAATCAACAAGACAGACAACTTGAGGTAATACCACCACACTAACTGTTCTTTACTGACAGAAGTATGGCGTTTGTATTATATAATACATTTCACCTCTATTAGGAATCAACCCCAAACAATGGGGCCTTGGGGGCACGTGCCCCCACAAGTCCCTACATGAGTCCGCCCTTGATTCCGAAATGATGTTTGCCACACAAATATAAAATTGATGTAGATGTAGCTAAGAAGAAAATTAATAACGGAGAAAACGACAAAATAACAAAGAACGTAACACAAAGAAATGAGGAAATTGATTAATTTTGACTTGTTTGATTCCTCTCTATGTGTAGAATATGACAAGTAAAAGAAGAGGCAAACTAAAAATCCCAATACTAACAAAGTAGAAACATCAAAATAAGGATACTTGCAAACACCAAACTCTTCCTAAATTAAGCAGAAAACAACTCCCAAATTGAATGGTCAATTGAATGTTTTCTAATTCATTAGAAACTTTATTCAACAATGTGTTGGTGGCACACTGCAGTAGGGATGAGATTTTGGTCCGGCAACACGGAACTCGCCCACGACCGTCTGAGTCCGAATGATCCGTGACTGTCCGATGCCTGAATTGGTCTGTATCCGCCCGACCGAAAGAGCTTCAGCAGACGGACTCGGACATAGATACTTTACCTGATGATCCGACCGAGTCCGCCCACTTATATAGTCCGCCCGACCGAACCCGTCAATACCTGTCCGTTTATCCTACCCGTTATACCTGCCCGCCTATATGATTGATTTTCAGCCTTTAGATTTTTAGGGTTAGCTACAACTGTTAGATTTCAACAGTGAAAATGTATAACCCAAATCACTTTTCTTAATCTTGTCTTCGTCTCTCCACTTCGCTTGTATTTCTCTTCTCCAAAATCTCAATATCTCATCACTAACTCAAGAATCCACAACAGGCCGATCGTAATCCATGAGAAGAAGAATAGAACCGACCGTAATCCATGAGAAATCTCAATGATTATCTTTTAATTTGTATTCATTTAGTTATTGGAATTATAAAGTGGGAGTTTAGAAAGTTGTATTTAGCTACTAAATTGTTTTAATTTCGAATAAAAATTTCTTTAGTTGTTCATTAGTGACTGGTGTCCGACCGACCGTTACCCGGTTTGTCCGACTATCAAAACAGTCACAGACATACACTTTATTGGAAATTTTTTTGAAATGTCCGCCCGTTTTGTCCGAATGTCTAAGCGGACGCTCAAGACTTGTGCCCGTTCCGCCCGGATCGGTTGAGTTAGTGTCTGTTTCTCGCCAGTCAGGAACAATTTCCACCCCTATACTGCAGTTTATATTTATCTAAAAGTAAAAAAAAAAAAACAAAATTTGTATTTATCTGAAAATAAATATGCAAAAGCCGTTGAAATTCAAAAGAAAATTTATATAAAAAGCGAAAAGACAGATAAAAACAAAAAAGACAACTAAGTATACGGTGGAAAAATGTTAACATAAATTCGTGAAAATAAGTTCAATAGTAGGCTAACGATAAAAAGATTAAAATTTTTTACTTTAGCCCTTGTGGACAAAACATTCATTTTGAAATTGCAATGGTTTTATTTTTTTGTTATTTTCCAAATGTTTTTAAACAAACCCATCAGATACTCCAAATTTACCACTAATACAGAAATGGGAAAAAAAATATTTATGGTCGTGAAGATATTTACTTGTCCAGTTAAGCAACTAATAAGTTTGTTTTTAAGTGCATCTCTAATAATAAAAATTAAATTAAATTTGTCTCATAAGCTATATTTTAGTTAGGAAAAATTTACCTAAACCAACTAAATTAGAAAACCTATCAAAAACAAAATAAAAAGACAGTAAGGGCGGTAGACTTCTTTAAATATTAGGAATATCTTTACTATCTATTTTTCTTTTATTATAAAAATGTTTTAAATTATTTTTAATTATTAAAAATTAAAAAACAAATATAGATTTTTAGTTAACTGTTAGGGATATTTTCAAAGTTGTTAAAAAGACTTTTGATGTTGAAAAAATATAATTTATTATTCATATAGCTTATTATATACCATTATACTCTTTACTTAGTTATCTTATTGTAAAAATCCTAATCCAATTGGTTTAATGTCTTTAATACATTTTTAGAGACTAGGGTATATCCCGTGCCCTAGGGCACGGACACTTGTATCAATCAAATGTTACGAAATTTTTTGTTATATTTTATTGAGAGAGAGAGATTTTTATGAGTTATTATTTTTTGTATTATTTTTTTGTTTCTTTTATCTTAAATTAGTTAATATTTTATTGAGAGAGAGATTTTAATTTCTTATTTTAACCCTTGAAATTTATTTTGTTTCTTTTTTTCTTAAATTAGTTATTTTATTTCTAAGAAGGAAACTATTATTGTTTTTTAAATAGGTAACTTTATTTCTACGAAGGACTATATTTTAAATTTTGGGAGGGACTCCTAAACAATATACCAGATGTTACGAAATTTATTGTTATATTTTATTGAGAGAGAGAGATTTTATGAGCTATTATTTTTTGTATTATTTTTTTGTTTCTTTTATCTTAAATTAGTTAATATTTTATTGAGAGAGATATTTTAATTTCTTTTTTTAACCCTTGAAATTTATTTTGTTTCTTGTTTTCTTAAATTAGTTATTTTATTTCTAAGAAGGAAACGATTATTGTTTTTTAAATAGGTAACTTTATTTCTACGAAGGACTATATTTTAAATTTTGGGAGGGACTCCTAAACAATATACATAATTAAATAAGGATGTTTGTCCCAGTCATCGTTTTCCCTTCTGTTTTATATAATAGATTGTTGAGAACATAGAAAAATCTTTTTACGAAAATATCTACTACTTTTAATTTCTAATTTTAATTCAAAATTGCTAAACATTTCTTTTCAAATTATTAAAGTTTTTAATTCAAATTTTATAGGTAGTTTTTATCTTCTAATAATTTTATTTAACTATTAACAAAACGTAAATGTTACTTTTAATAAACGGTCTGAAAGTTATTTTTCAAATTGACAGATCCTTATTTGATCCTCTTTTATTATAATCACTCTCTTTAATATTTGTTATATTAATGTCCTTTATAAAATTGTTTGTAATACTAGCACGAGTTTATACGTTGTTTATACAAAAAAAGCAAAATTACATTTACATAAATAATCTCATATTAATTTTTAAATTGAAAAAATTATATTTTTCATTCTGTTTCTTCGGGTCAGTTAGCCTCTACAAAGAAACATATATTTACTGATTTATAATGTTGAAATACTATATCTTATTAAACTTTTATCTTTTTATAAAATTAAATAACATTTCAAAGATATTTTATCATTATTAAATGTCTATAAAGTTTGAGAATTTTATTCAATACATTTAAATTATAAAAAATCTTTTGTTGATATAGATAAAAGTCTTTTTAATATTAATTTGTTATCTTTGAATTGACCAGGAATTTGAGAATTTGAGAACGAATTTAAGACGGTCTTGAACAAAATCAACATAATTGGGGTTTCTCTCCACCTTTCTTATGAGCTGATTTAACGATAAAAAATACAACCTTATATTGTCTCCCAATTTATTTAGCTCACCTAACTTTAATTATTAAAGTTAGTTTTTTTAAATTTAAAAATTATTAAAGATTTTAAATTAAATTTTATAACTAGTTTTTATTTTTAAGAATTTTATTTTAATATTAATTAAAAAATAAATTTACTTTAATAAATTGTCTACAAAATTAGTCTAAATATTTACAAAGGCAACTTATTTGATTTATTGACTTATAAACACTCCCTTTTATATTTGTTAATACTAATATACATCGTAAAGTTTATACATTTTTAAAAGGAGACGAAACTAAATTTATTGTCATGAACGTGAAGTGAGTGTGTTAAGGTAAAAATGGGTGACTGTGACTAACGGTTAGTGTATCATGTAAATACTGTAAGTGTATATAACATTTTCTTTTTTGTAAGTGTTACAAACTTTACCTCAAGTCCACCCCCACCGCGAATGACCAAACATAGATAAACGAGAAGTTACACGGGCACAGAGAACATTATATTTGATTGGTCTAACTCAATAAACTAGGTCAAATGATGAAATCCACCTAAGAAAGAAAATTTCATCTCCATATTCTCTACCATCCTACGGTAGAGTTATTTGCATCCCCATATTACCAGGGGGTGGAACTATGAGAAGACTAACCCAGACTATAGCTTGGGTTAGGTCTTATAAGTTCCGTACCAAGTTACCAACATCTATAGGAGGCAGTCTGGCTGGGCGAACTTCGGCTTCGCGTACTTGAGGGCAGAGGTTCAAATTCACTCGTATTTTTTAATATTTTTTTACCTAGGTTTGATAAATAACAACCCTATTTTGGCCTAATTTATAACCAAGTCTTTATTTTATCCTTAACACTTAACCAACTGTTGTTTTGACACTCAATTGTGTCTAGACTTTATTTTCGACCCCCACTATTTTTGTCTTTCCTCTCTTCTCTTTTCCTTTTCTTTCTTTCTTCCATTTTCATTTTTTTTCTATTATCACTTCAACCTCTACCATAGGCCTTTCCTCTACTTCTTAGCGAAGTTATCGTGGTATGTCTTATTGTCTACCATATTTCATTTCAACAACTTGGTAAGACAAAAGAGTTGGCGTCCTTGATTTTTGTGTTTTTCTCACAAATTTAACTTCAAATTTTTTTCGCTTCTCAGAGTTTGGTATGTCTAACGGTAGAAAGTAGAAAATTTTATTATAAAATAATAAAATAAGAAGCAATTGCATTGCACAAAAAATGTCATTATCTTTTCGAAGTAATAATGCCCTAAAATTTCATTCACAAACTTTACTTGAGCCAGCCCTGCGTAAAACGAAATCTTGGCTCCACCCTGCATATTACCTGTGCACTCTTCATCCTTCATTTTTATTTATATTTATTAACAATATGCTTTGAAAATCACTCTTATCTCTCTTCCTCCCCTTCGTAAGAGGATTCTTTTTTTCAAGATAAAATGTCCTCTTATTATTTTTAACATATAATTTGAACTTATTTGTTTTTCTATAATTTAATTGTGTATACTAATTATTTATATTTAGATTCTGGTCAAAGCAACTCACTGTTAGTCGTAGCCTAAAAATTGAGAGTGTAATTATGACATATAGAGATCATTGGTTTGATCGACACATTTTTTTTAGCGATTCACACTTACAATCAATTTTGGTAGAGCTTCGTAATGAAGCTCGACAATTTATCATTGGTGATGGTGTTCGTTTTTACTATTTAATATGATTAAACGTACCCCCCCCAAAGAAAATTTTATGATCCACCGCTAGCCATCGTCAAGGCCTTTGAAACTAGTGGTGGTCGGAAGTTGTGGAGGTAGGCCTGTAAACGGTAGCTTATCGGATCGGATATAGGCATATCCGACATCTGATAATTATCTGACGGATATTAGAAATCAATATTCGAATCCGATAATATTAACGGATATCGGATATTATCCGATCCGAAATGGAAACAAATTTTTATAATTTAAGTTAAAATTTTTAACATTAGATATTGGTTTATCCGATAATATCTGAAAATAAATCTCAACCATATATTTTATATATTATTATTTGTAAATTTTTATTTTTTTTTATATTACTTATCGGGCCAGATATTGGTTTATCCGATACCCGATAAGCAGATAACCGATAAGGAATATCTGAAATTTCGAATATTTTATTAAAATTCGAATATGGATGCGGATCGGATGTCAAATATTCAGATATCCATTAACAGGCGTATGTGGAGGTGAGAGTCTGTGTGGGTATACGAGGTGATCGGGGTCGAAACTAGTAGTGGTTGGAAGTTGTGGAGGTGAAGATAAAGATTAAGGCCAATTATCAATTAAGTAAATCTTTGGAGAGAAAGATAAGTTTGTCCCCCAAGTCAATATTGGTCCTGAGCTAAGCCTTGGCTAAACCTTGGAAATCTTAATGCCATAATGCTTTTCAAATCCTCTTAGCGATCACCTACTGCAATAATTCTTGCTAAGAAGAACGCACATATTGTGGCTTGAATAAGTCTTTAGGCTCCATAGATTTTTGTTATGTCCTAAAAATCGCGACCTTAAAAATATCTTATTTGGGTAGTGTGCTTATGGTGAAGTTTTAAAAGTGCCCCCACTTTTGCTAAAGGCGCCTTACTAGGGGTGGGAAACATATCAGACGGGTAATCCACGGATACATACTTTCCCGGTCCGGGCGGAACTGACACAATTTTAGGTTTGTCCACTCGGACTGCTGGACAAAACGGGCGGACACTTGACAAAATCAAGTTGTCCATTGCCCGTTCGTGTCCGCCAAAAATACCGAACAATATGGGCATCATGTTATTCGGTTCCGGCCCGCGCATAACCATTTTTTATTTCTTATTTAAGTGCCCATAAGATACTAATAAAATTTTACCTTAGATTGAAACTCACTTTGAAGTCCAACAAATACAGTTCTATCTCTCAACTCTTATAGTAACTTCAATCACTTTTTCTGTTATAATAGTGATGGGGACAAAAATGTAGAGAATAAATTTTATTTTTGTTATAATATCATAGTTCCACATTATGAATTTTTTGAGACAAAAGAGATCTAATGCTTTATGAAGAAGAGAAATGTAAGTTATAGTTTAATAATGCAGGTAGGTTCAAGTGGGCAACCTAAATGATAACTCCTTCAACAAAAAAAAAAAACTAAATGATAACGGTTCATAAAAAAAAAGGCCGCGGCTTTGGGGAATAAAGAAAATTCTCCGGGAGATAAATTCTCGAGGAATTCTAGATTTTTTGAAAGTTCTCCAGGGAATAAATTTTTATGGGGAATACAAAATACATTTTTTTTTGAAAGTTCTCCTCCATCTCATCTGTTCTCTCTGCCACTTCATCTTCTCGCCACCTCATCATCTTCTCCGACGAAAGTCGCCGGCCGGCCAATTTTCCGGCCGACGACCTTCAAACATACAAAAAAATTTTTTTTTTTTATTTTCTCTCTCCACTCTCTCTCTCTCTAAATTTTTTTTCTTTTCTCTCTCTCTAGAAGAGATCTAGAGAGAGGGTTTGTTCGTGAGAGAGTGAAAATTGCAAGGTTTCTCGCTCAGAGCCCTCATTGTTAGAACGATGGTAGCACCTGCAATCAGTGATAATTCTCTATATGTATAACTAGAAAATAAAGATCATAATCTAACATGAGCAGATTCACTAGGTTGAATCATATTGTAATATTAAGAAGAACACGTCTATGGAATACAAAATGTAACTGCACCTAACCATATTATTGGCAACTGACCTTATATTGACTAATACGACGACGCAGTTTCTGAATGTTGGCTTCTTTATACTTAATGTCAATAGCTTCATCTTGCCCTACCTCAAAGTCGTCAGCAATCTCAGGATGATCCACTTGATCCACGATAATTTCGTCTTCCACACTACTGAAAAATCAATGTTAGCTTCAATGTTGAAAACATTCATGCAAAATTGCAAATTCGCTATAAACCCACAAGCCACAACTAGAACTAGAAGTGTGGATGAGCTTCAGTGAGAGAAAAATATCAACAAATTAAGGTTGTGTTTGTTTTTTTATTTGTGTCTGAATCTGAATAGGCTGAATCTGAATTCACTACAAAATAAACGTCCTTTTGTTATGGACAAAACCCGTAGCAGATAAGTAAAACTTCGTAGCAATTGAGAATTTGTTATGGACGGCATTCCGTAATAGATATTGCCGTCACAAATACCATTAGCTACGAACCTTTTGTTATGACCCCTAACCCATAGCAAAAAAGTTGGCTTTTTGCTACGGGACAATCCATAACAATATGTGATCATATTTTTTTTATAGGAAATGACCGTTGAAAGTTAGTTATTATGGCTTAGGCCGTAGCAAATATAAGGCATGATTAGTTGTAACAAAAGACCAATTACATTTATAAAGCATTTGTTAATTCATTCATTTAAAATCCAATTGTTCTTAGTAATCACTATATCTATGTATATTTACACACAATACTTACAAAAAGAACTTTCTTATTGAATTAACTGTAACACTTTTATTGCTTTACATTGTATATATCCATGTAAGAGTTAAATATAATGAAGTATTAAAAAAATTATCCTTGTGCTCTTACAACTTGAACTCCTCCCACATTAGAGTATAAAATACCATCTTTATAGAACTTGACATAGCTTAAGCCGAGCCTCTCCTGTCACTTGTGTAATTTGGCATATGTTGTTCAACATGGTTCCTGTGTTAGTGAAGAAAAAAAAATCACGAGTTTGAAGAAAAACTAACAACACATTAATCAACTCCACCTTAGTGTTCAAGAATCATCATCCAAATGTAAGAAACTATAGCTGAATTTTGTTTTCTGCAATTGCAAACATCGGTTTATATCT
>BEHA01000839.1:10187-26109 GCA_002897215.1 Eschscholzia californica subsp. californica
GATTCTGGTGGAATTTTTTGTATTCATTGGGGGTATGGGTGTAAATTAATACAATTCAGATTTTGGCATTGGTTTCAGACTTGTTTTGAAGTCTGAAAAATGTGGGTCTTTTTTCAGCCAATTCAGACAATGAGTTCATTCAGCTGACATTTCAGATTTTCCTAAATAAGAAAAACAAACATCTGAAATCTGAATTAATCCCAATTCAGATTTTAGATCTGAAAAATAAAAAAAACAAACACCACCTAAATATGAAAACCTCCAATCTGAAACCAAAGCACGAACACTAGTAGATCTTTGGAGATTCGTTCTCTTAGTCCCTTAGTTCCCCTTAAGTGATTGAACTTTGAAGAACAATAATTTTAATCAAGAGCAAAAGTGATTAGGGATTCTTAACCCTAATACGGAATGAATGATATTTGTCAATGTAACTAAACCCTCATCAAACCCATCTCCCACTTCATCAAATCTGATTTAGAGAGAGAGAATTTAAAAAAAAAAAAAATTTAGAGAGAGAGAGAAAATAAAAAAAAAGTTTTTTTTTTTTCTTTTTTTATGTTTGAAGGTCGCCGGCCGGAAAATTGGCCGGCCGGCGATCTTCGCCGGAGAAGATGATGAGATGGCGTGAAGATGAGGAGAGGTGATGAGATGGAGGAGCCTTCTAAAAATTGTTTTATTTTGTACTCCCAAAATTAGAAGCCCCTTACCAATAAAAAGAAACATAAAAGTCAATCTTACTTGACTAATTTTAAGAAAAGTCTTTATTCCCCGGAAAATTTTCTTTATTCCCAAAGCCGCGGCAAAAAAAAAAAGGGTTATTTCCCTAATGGCCCCCTACTTTGTGACCAGCTTCCCGCCTGGCCCCCTACTTTACAAGAAATACCCATATGGCCCCCTAATTCCGTTAACTTTAACTTTCCGTCACTCTCTCTCCTCCATCTCTTTTTCTCTCTCTGCCATGTCACGCCACATCATCTGTTACGCCACTTCATCACCTTCTCCGGCAAGGTCGCCGGCCGGCCAAATTTCCGGCCGGCGACCTTCAAACTAAAAAAGAAATTTTTTTTTTTCTTTCTCTCCTCTCTCTCTCTCTAAGAACTCTGGCGAAGGAACCCTTCGCCGGAGTTCTTAGAGAGAGAGAGAGAGGAGAGAAAGAAAAAAAAAAAATTTAGTTTGAAGGTCGCCGGCCGGCGACCTTGCCGGAGAAGGTGATGAAGTGGCGTAACAGATGATGTGGCGTGACATGGCAGAGAGAGAAAAAGAGATGGAAGAGAGAGTGATGGAAAGTTAAAGTTAACGGAATTAGGGGGCCATATGGGTATTTCTTGTAAAGTAGGGGGCCAGGCGGGAAGCTGGTCACAAAGTAGGGGGCCATTAGGGAAATAACCCAAAAAAAAACCTAAATGATAACCTTTTAGTTAAATCATTACTATTTATATGCAATACAATAAAAATTTCTCGTACTCAAAAAAAATAAAAATTTCTGTTAACAGTTGGTAGCCCAAGTGGTTCCAAGGTGTTGACATAAACTCCAGAAATCCCTGGAGGTCCCAGGTTCGAATCCCAGAGAAGGTAGAATCTTTGGTTATTTGAATTGGGATTATTAGGGTGTAAATAATGTTGTTGGGCTTTAGGCCATGTCTTGTTGGGCTATAGGCCCGGTTCTGTTAGTGTTTGAGTGGGCGGTTATCGAGCTTATCACATCTATGATGTGTCAAATGTAAAGACATACGTAGATCGTAGTCGACTTCCAAAAAAAAAAAAAAATACAATAAAAATTTCAAAGTGAGTCCGGTCGGGCTTTAACAGGTCGGAATCTGACCGAAGGTAACAGGTCGGAATCTGACCGAAGGTAACAGGTCGGAATCTGACCGAAGGTCGGTTAGAGCTTCATGTCCGTCCCTTAAAGTTGGCGGTCCGAACGGGTAGTGTCCGTCTTGGACACCAGACACCTGTGGACACATTGGACTCGGGCGGTGCTTGAGTAGATCCGGCCTACGGACTTTTTTTTCCACCCCTAGACCATAATGATGTTTGGGCTTGGTAAAATTTTTCGTGTGCCGATAACACTTCAGGACAATTGTTGCATCGCGCAATCAATTTGAGAATATATAAACTCCGTAAACCCTAAATCAGATGGGCTTCTTCCTCTCTATATCTCCTCCGTCTTGCTGAATTTCCTGCCACCAAACCCTAAAAGCTAGAGAAGCTCAGTCTAGAGAGAGAGAGAGAGAGAGAGAGAAAGAAGTCATGGCGGATCCAGATGTTGAGGTTGAGGTTGGAGGAGCAGCACCAAAGAGGAGAACATTTAGGAAGTTCTCCTTCAAAGGAGTTGATCTCGATCAACTTCTCGACATGGGAACTGATGAGTTAGTTAAGCTCTTTCCTGCCAGAGCTCGTCGGAGGTTTCAACGTGGTCTCAAGAGAAAGCCTATGGCTCTCATCAAGAAGCTCCGCAAAGCTGTAAGTTTTCATCATTCTCTTTCTCTCTCTCTCTCTAGAAGATAGCATAGATTGAGATTAAAGTTCTAACTTGTTGATCGTAAATGGTGGTGATTTTTTGGTTGAGCAGAAGCGTGATGCACCAGCAGGAGAGAAACCTGAACCAGTAAGAACACATCTTCGTAACATGATCATTGTTCCAGAGATGATTGGTAGCATTGTTGGTGTTTACAATGGAAAGACCTTCAACCAGGTTGAAATCAAGGTGAAAATTTTCATTTCTAATTCCAATAGTATCTCTTATAACTTGAATGACTACCTTTGCGTTTGTGTCGAAATAATTAGGTCTTTTGTGATCTACAAGAATTAGACTGATACAGTGACAATAATTAAACTTGAGCTTTGCCAATTTTGTATTGTCGATATACATATATAGGTCTGCAACTTTATATAGGAACATTAGAAACCATAATGTGATCAAATTTTACAGAAAGATTAAGAGGTGTTTGTATCGAAACTTACATTTTCCGGTGGTGTAGGGAGTTGTGTGTCCGTTTTTTATAGCTTTGTTTCAGTTGCCGATACAAAACATACCGTTTGTTATATGTATTAGACACATTTATGCACGAAAGAAGTTAATAATGTATAATGCTTTTACTAAGAAAATCTAAAATGAAGTGTTTGATCGTCTTAGTTGATTAAGAGTTTTATTCCGAGCTACTACTATCATCTCATGTGCATTTTTGTGTCTACTATTGATCCATTACAATTAGCATCTAATTGACACAAGGAGGGTACAAATTTTAACAATTGCCAGATATGGGTTTTTTTGGAGAAAAAAATCATGTGAATTTGTGACACTACTAATACGTTTTACTTTGTAGCTAAGAGGATCATTTATTTTTGCGAAAATCGTGTGAAAATGTTTTCTCTTGTCTTATACATGCCTTAAATTAGCAATCTGTGGGTTTTGCAGCCTGAGATGATCGGACACTACTTGGCAGAGTTTTCCATCTCATACAAGCCTGTGAAGCACGGAAGACCCGGTATTGGTGCTACCCACTCATCTAGGTTTATTCCCCTCAAGTGATGGGTTTTATATCTCATCTTCTGTGATAGATATATTTCACCATACCAATATTTTTGGACCTAGCGTTTGTAGTGAAGATAGATCTCTTGTTTCGATTAGGGTATTATGTCTGCTGCAGTTTTTCTTTTCACTTCTTGAGATGACATCTTTGTTGCAAGTTATTTTATTAAAACATCTAATTTTGCTGTCACATTTGAAGTTTCAATAGAAAGAACTTATTTAGTGATTTTTGTTAGCTATTTCGATATCTTTATTCACAACTTTTGTAAGAGAATCCCCAACAAGTTTGCTTGTCTCTAGATTGTCTATGATGATTTTTCTCCATAACCCATACACTAGAAGGTTCCCCACTTAGGACAAGTATAATTTCTTCTTTGATCTGGCACGTTGTCACATATCTCTATGATGAATCGCAAATGCCTGGCGCGTTGTCACATATCTCTCGTGTATCGTCACAAGTGCCTCGTCAGAATCCCCTATTATCCTTGTAAATGGCTTGTGTACAATTGCAAATACCCATGCACGGTGCAAATGGCCAATATCCCAAGCAACACCCTAGTCTCATATACCTATATATTTACCCGTTCAAATCTGAACAGCTACGAATTACACCTTTAACGTCATCACAATTAACAAACAAAAAAGAAAGTGACAGATTTTCCTCCAATACCATTTGTACATAACTATCTCTGCCACAAACTATCGAAATCATCAACCTCCGCAGTAAAACCTTTAAGAGAATTGTATCTATTTCCTTGTAAAAACAACTCATATTCTTCATTTCTACCAAATTTTTTCCTAGCTTCACAAATAGCTCTGGGGACTATCTTTTTTACTACGAAGCTCCAAGTTTTCTACAAATCTGAAATGCCTCAAAAGGATGTCATTTTTCATACTTCAGCAATTGAGCTCCTTCAGTTTCTGAAAGGGTTTAGGGTACTGATGTTTTCCTGTGAGTGCACTGGTAACTGGTTATGCTCAGAAGGAAGCTCCTGGGAAAGTTTTGGAACTGTTCACATGCTTGTTTTTATGGGGATCTCGACAATTAGTTCTTCCTATTTACATCTGTTTACCTAGTTTTCTCTCTGCAGTTTATATCTCAGCAAGCAACAAATTAGATTTTGCAAGCCACAATCATCTTTTCAAGCAAGTAATGAACATTGAGCATAAGAAAACTGCTAAATCAACTAATCAAGCAAGCAAGAGTTTACTCAAATTCGCCACTGCTATATACACACACGCATTATAAGAAAACGCCATAACAACTCCTTACCATATATAAACACGACAGCAGGATATAAAACGGCAGCCAAAAATACATAAGACAAAAACAGATAGCGTCGCGAGAACCAAAACAAATATCTGAATGATAGAAGACTTGCGTCGATAATTAATCATAATTTGCAAACAACTCTCTTGTTATGTGAATCTCTTGTCTGAACCGAGCAAAACCTTATTTTACCTCACTTAAATATCTCCCTCTTCTATAATCAATTTCGGCGTCTGAGTTTGATGAATCTAGCTTGTGGTATCTCTTGCTCAATTTCGAACTACCCATCGTTGAAGATATGTCTTCTTCGTCAGTCATAGCATGGTCGTCCTGCTTCTTTGTCTCAGTAAGATCTCCTGACAGTTTCTCTGATCTACGATCTGAGACACGTTAAAGAAGATTATAAGAAAATAATAACCAAGCAAAGGAGAAAAAGAAAACGAGCGAAGTGACTAGAAGAGATAGTGATATTGGATGAGGATTGTTTACCTCTAAAACCGTTTCTTAAGTTCTCTTTCACTTTACCATGAACCCCACTCAGAAACTGGTTTGATGTTGATTTTGGGCCTCTGAAATCCAGTAACTTCATCTTCGTCGTCTGCTTCTTCTCTTCACCAGTTAGCATTTCAGGTGATTCTTCGAAGTTCATCATCTGTGTTGACGTCGAGAAGGGAGCCATGGAAAAGTTCTCATCTAATACGTCTTCTGAAATCTCAACATAATGGGAAGTTGTGATAATTTCATCTGCACTGAATCCGAAGGAAGCTCTATAAGCTTCAATTTCTTCGACTTCTGCCTTTTTATTGTTCTTTCCGTTGGCCAGATGGTTATCTGCTTCTCTAGAAGCAATAGGACTCCCCCCATTAGGAGAATATGAATGAAAAGACTGCTGAGCTTGATCTAGATAAAATTGTGCAGATCTAGCAGGATCGAATAAACCACAATCTTGAGACTGCATAAGATTCTTGGATGAGGTTGTATCGACCCCAAATAAACTAGATGGCGGGCTAGGAGATAGAGAGTTTTGGGGAGAAATTGAAGAGTCCCATCGCGCACGAAAATCCCGTTTGCGAAAAGACGAAGATAGTCCATCACCAAAAGTTCCTGACATAGGTGATATGAGACTACTGGCAGGACTTTCAGGATAAAGTGGGTAGGTTGATTGAAGATCAGTACCAGAAACGTAGCTCGATTTCCCAGAAGTTTTAAGATCCATTGAAGATGAAAGAAACTGAGCATAAGGAACATCCGGAGATGAGAAAGTAGTGAGATGGTTTGATTCTTGTGGAGGAGTGAAAGGAGCGGTGGATGGCTCAGTTGTATAAAACCCGGGAGGAGAAACGAGCTGAGTTTCATGAGCATAAGGTCCTGTGATATACATATTAGAAGATGGACCTAATGGAGAATTGGCAGCAGATGATAGGAAACAATTGGGTGATTGAGCAGTTGAAGGAAGTGCAGAATTGATATATGATATTGGTGAAGATGGTGGAGCTAGAAGAGATGGGTTTATAGTTGTAGCTTGATTAGTATGTCGATCAGGTTGAGTGCCGTTTGAGCGATTTTCCAATGAGTTACCTTCTGGAATACGGAAAGCAGGTACAATTCGTTTGCCACCTTTATTTGATTTGAAGCATGACAAACCACCCAAACAACCTCTCCATCTTCTTCTCTGCAAGTTAAAGCATTGTTATATATCTACAAGTACCTCATATTGCAGTGATATCTTTGATCTAGGAAGAAATGCACTTTCTATGGGGGCATAAGCTAGTAGCAAGCACATCATTTCCACTTAAGAGAGAAACAATCACCGGCCTAAACTAAACGCTAAAATCAACTTTTTAGTCTATATAGACTCATAAATGGATTCCAAAATTGCAGAAAAAGAAGATGACATGGAGAAGCAAATGCCGAACCCACTCCTTAATAGCGGAGGACAACGAAAAACAAAATCACCACAAGTGTGAAAACAAATCACTAAAAGAAAATGTATTCAGGGGCAACAAAACAAATAAATTGATAGGAACAACAATAGGAGCAAAAGATGGAATTTTAACCCAAGGGGACAAAGATTCTACCTGATCACACAAAACAAATTATTCCTTCAAAATTTTAACCATAAAGAATGGTAGAATGGGTCTACATGAAAGCTAAACTTTCTACTATTAAGCTCACTTTAGTTGAGTGGCCACATGTAAATCCTTCCACCAGACAGACCAGGATTTGAACCTTACCATTTCCAAAAAATAAACCCACATGGGAGAAGGGCTATCTAGCAACCAAGAATATAATGTATAGGTCATCTCCGCTCATTGCCAATTGATTTTGAGTTGGTTGACCCACAAACTTAACATGGTATCGGAGCTAGGCCCACACGTGATAGGTTTAAAAGTCAGATATGAAATCTGACTCGAGGTCTGAATTTACTTGAGTCGGATTTAGGATTATGTGTGGCTGGTGAGCTGGTCTGAATGGTTAATTTTGAGTCTATTTGATTCAGACAATTCATAGTAAGACAAGTCAAACGAGACAGATTCAAGTGAAAAAAAAACACCACTCAGTTAGTATATTTCAGTTCAATCTGAATGTTCTCAATCCATCACATCACACAGGGAATATGAATAGTTATAGAACAAATCAAAATCTTTACAGATTTGAAGTTCACAGAATAAAAGAAAAACAAACAAATAAGGAGATGAATTTACCCGTTCTTGTTGAGTTGGATCAATGATCGAAGCTCCATGACTTCTACCGGCCATACTTCGTAATAATTATAATTTCTCAATTCTCCTAAATGTGTTCAAACATCAGAAATCAAAAGAAGAAGATGATGAACTTAGTTAGAGAGAGAGAGAGAAAGTAAATAAAGAGATCTAAACTTGTGATAAATTTTTTAGATCAGAAAAGAATGATGAAAAATCTCTCTCTAGAGAGAGAAAGTGATCGGAAACGCGAGTTTCTTCTTAAAGAAGAAAGGAATGAACTAGCACTAGTGAGAGAAGATTCATGGTCTCCATTAATGAAGTAAAAGAAGAAAGTAATCAGTTCTAGAGAGAGAAAATTTGTGATCTTTGATTCCTGTGTTCAGACAAATAACGGATTTCAAATTTCTCTCACTCCATTTAAATTCTCGCCTCTGCTTTATCTCACTTTCTCTCTCTAGAAAAAAAATTTCCTCGCCCGGGAAAAAGTAAACTGGGTAATGAACGAGGTGAACCCATACCCGAATAAAGCGGGTCAGTAAAGATTAGGACGTGCTTTCACGTCATGTTGCCGGGTTTCGTGGATTTGCACGCATGGGTTGAGAATGGATGACCCGGAAATAGAATTCCCGTGGAAGTTTGATTTCTCGCGTTGGCGGGAAATGCCAAATTTAGGAGACAAAAAAGCATCAAGAGGGGCCTTTACCCTTTTTTGGGTTCCCCGGATGGATGGGATGGAGGGGGCCTTTACCCTTTTTTGGGGTCCCCGGATGGATGGGATGGAGGCACGCCCGTAGCTAGATGAATGTAGGATACGCTGCCTAGGGTCTACAAAAGAACACTAATGTTTAGTTTTGATTTTTCAATAAAGAGATCACTTCTTTCAACATAAAAAAAGAAGAAAATAAAGAGATCGCTTTAATTTTGAAAGAATAAAGAGATCGCTTTTCTTTTCTTTTTTCACATGAGACTCCAATTTTGACTACAATTTTGCAAACCAAATAAAAAATGCGGTGGTTTGGAGGACGGAATTGTGATCTCAAGGATTTTAAGTGGCATGATTTCACGATTCATGAATTGAAATGATTATTTCTGGTTTGTTTAGTAACTACTAAGAATTTAAGATTTATAATTATATAAGTTATTTTAAACACTTCTCTTAAAAAAATTTTGAACACTGTTTTAAAAAAAACGAAAAGGGTTTATTGTAAAATCGTTATTTTGAAAACTGTTTTGTACGAGACCATTTCTTTTAATTGTTTTTCTAAAAACCATATTTTTACTAAAAATAACAGTTTTTGCAATAATAATTTGGGAGATTTTATAGGGCCCCCTCATTTTTGTTAAAAGGCCTCCCCTTAGTAATAATTTAGCAAGTAAAATGGTTTATGGGGAGGCCTTTTAACAAAATTGGGGAGGCCTTATAAAATTTCCCTAATAATTTTCTCCAAAAACCTCTTTTGTTTAAAGCTTTTTTTGAAAATTATATTTTAATAAAACAATTTTCTTGAAATTGTTTTTTTCTTTCAGAAATCACTTTTTGTTCAAAAATCGTTTGTGAAAATTTTCTAATTACCAATTAATGGTGAGAGAGTGATGCTAAGTTTCATTTTTCTTATCTTTTAAGTGTTTTGGAACAGCAAGACGAGGTGGAGACCTTGTTAAATTCATCCCAATATTTATAGCTCGTGAATTTTTACTTCTACTGATAATAAAATTTGGAATTTTCAAATTACAAAGTAAGTGACCAACCACTACATCAAGTAGTACTGAAAAAAAATTTATCAGTTTCATTTGCGGTTTCTTTTCAATCCTTAATTGCAATTTTTTCCAAAAGCAAGAAGAAATTTGTCTCTTCTTTTCTCATCTTCTTTTACTTTTGCCCCTTTTTTCTCTTTTGGAGTGCCAGTGATTATTATCCTGTACTTTCAACTGGGAAAGAAATACAAAATTTAGTTAGTTTATGCGAAAAAACAACCACCAAAACGTCTTAGTTTCTTATTTCAGTGTTAGAATTGAAAAACTGCTCGTTGCACTTATTCGTAAATCTCAATTAATTTTTTTTTAGCATCTCCCACTCAAACAAGACTGGAAAACAACAAAGTTTTCAGATTTGGTCCTTTTCCAATTAATATTATTTTTTGTTAATGCATGCATGAATGAGTAAAACCATTTAACTAAACCAAATTTTGTATTATATAATCTGATTTTTTTTAAATAATAGTTAAAAATGATAAAAATAAGAATTTGTGAGATTAACACTGATTTGGTATGATTTTTAAAATTTTCCTGTGGAACCAGTTGCTTCATAACACAATTTTTCTTTTTTCTAAATATTCATTTTTAGTGATTTTTTTTAGAGTGAACCATTAGGATGCTCTAACCCCATTATATATTTGTTAACAAACCCTAGTTATTCAGGTATGGACTATTTGTGGGATGCCTCTTCCTAAATGCACATGTTCCTGCCTCCCCTAAATGCAATGTTCTTAAGTAGTCCTTACATTATGGATTCTAGGTTTCACTAAGTTCTTATAAAGTCCCAATACTACAAATGTGAAACATAATGATGAATAATCAAACATTATAAAATAAAATAAAAGATAAAGCTAAAGATACAAATTTTTGGAACAAAGATTGAGAGAAAATTATTATAGATATAAAATCCTCTAGTTAAATATTCTTTCTTTGGACAAGATCATTAGCCTTACACTCAGTCTTCACGTGGACCACCTACTAATTAAAAGGCATGCATTAACCAACCAACTCTCTTACAAAATTACCCAACAAAAGCTATTTTTGCATAGGTTATACTCAAGGTTGTGATTTTGCACTATCAATAAATTATGTTGTGATTATGAAATCCACATCAATAGGTTGATATGTGTGCATCTCCACAGTTGAGACTTTAACTTCAACCTTACTCTAACGAAAAATAATATATCTGGAATTATCAACTACTCTTAAAGGTTGTTGTTTTAATAGGATAACAAACCTATTAAAGGTTAGTGTGAAATAAATGTAAAAGATGTTACAACTCAAGCCGGTTTGAGATCATTTCAACTCGTCAAGCTCAGAACGAGACATGACATCAGGTACGTTTCGTGGAACTCTTGAATTTAGAGCTAAGAATCACTCAAATCTGATTGTAGATAAATAAAATAATCAAGTTTGGAGTTTCGATGTAAATCGGTTAAATTTAACAATATTTTGCTAAGTTAAGGACTAAAAAGCAAATGAACCAATTTGTTTGAGAGCAAAGTCAAACAAGGAAGTTTGACGATTCTCAATGAATTCGCAAAACAAAGCGGACGACTCCCCGTTCATCTTGTTGGCGTGCTTCAGACAACCTTTAAGAGGGCCCCAAGTGCCCGATCAGCGGTCATGTTGAGCCAAATGGAGAAAGTATGTTGACTGATATTTTCATCATTCATTAGTAAGCCTGTCAATGGGTATCCGAATATTCGACATCTGATCCGCATCCGTATTCGAATTTTACAAAAATATCCGAAATTTCGGATACGGATTCGGATATTCCTTATCGGATATGTGCTCATCGGTTACGGATGCACTAATATTCGATCCGATAAATATCTGTATCGATAAGTAACATAAAAAAATAAAAATAAAATAAAATTTATTCATATTAATATATAAAATGTAAGGTTGAGATTTATCATTTAGATCTAATGGTTAAAAATTTAAGGAAAAATTGAAATTTTGTTAAAGTTTCGGATTTCGGATATTAACCGATATCCATTAATATTATCGGATTCGGATATTGATTTATAATATCCGTCGGATAATTATCGGCAGAGGCGGAGCCAGGAATTAACTAAGGGACGGGCTGAAAAGTAGAAGTAATAAAAAAAATCTCAAAAACTGAGTGTGGTCGGGCTCGAACTCGTGACCACTAGGTTTCAAGCTAAAGATTTGAAAGCTTTTACCACTCAGCCAAAGATCTTTACGTGAATAAAGGTACCAACTAACCTTTATTATATTAATATCACCCGGGCTGTAGCCCGGCGGAGCCCACTAGTGGCTCCGCCCCTGATTATCGGATACAGATATTCGGATAGCTTATCGGATCCGATAAGCTGCCGTTTACAGGCCTAGTAACAAAGGGTTTGGAATTCGTTGGAAACAAAACGAATCACCCTAACGGTTGGAACATTAGAGAATGTGCTTAAATTAGGGCCACGTGGAAAGTGACTAGAGGTGGGATCTGTAAACGATCGTTCGGGTTATCGAGCAGACTGGACATCGACATTTAGGAATAAATAAAACACATCCACAAGTGTTGGATGACGCAAGCAAAATGGATGCATACGGAGGTAGTAAGTCGAAGCAGTTATGGCCCGCAGTTGCTTCAAGACAACTTTGTCTTACAAGACGAGCGCAGGATTGCGGGAGAACACCGTGTACTGCTTAGCCCAAAGTACGCTTGCTCAGATTAAATTACCGTATGATTGATATTCAGAGATTTTTTCGATGACTTGCTCTGGAAAGTTGAAAGGTTTTGATAGAGTTATATTGCTACCTATGATTTCTTCATTCCGTTAAAGAGTGACGGGACTCGTGTTGTGTTATGGTGTTTCCTAGTGTTTTAAGCGGAATCTCATACATCTAACGTCTAACACTAGTATCCTCAGGATCTCATGCATAAGCTAAATATAAACTAAGTTAGTTTAGACGCTAATTCCCACACTAATATGATTGCTTTCTCGAAGACCAAGAGCTCCAGTTGTAGCTCCTCTACTTGAGACACCCGAGGAATCAACTTGATCTCCCCTTTCAAGTTAACTAGAACTCTACGATGGTTAGGCGCTTCTTTAGACTAGATAGATAGTTGGGAATTATTCTCTCTTTCTATCTCTACTTGATGTTGTAAAGTCAGAGAGCTCTTTCACAATTTTTGACACATAATTCCGTTCTAATGAGGCCCTTATATAGAATCCCTTAAGTCAGAGTCCAATCATAATTAGAAATCCTAAAAGCCAAAATAGAAACAGACTTAGGATTTCATAAAATATAAACTCCTTGTATTTTTCTTATGGTCGGCCACCCTATGCCCTAAAGGGCTAGGTCTAGTCGGCCCCATTAGTTTGGTCGACCATGCCTTGCCCGACCCACTAATGGGCCTTAAGAGCCCGACCCAAAACTCTTTTTGGACAGGTCTTCGTACTATCTTTGCCTTAGCTTTTGTCGGGCCTTTTGGACATATTTTCGGATCTAATCCGTGCTTTTATGTCTCATCCCTCTAGTCATATCTTCCGACCAAATTGACACTCTAATTTGGTGTAACCCGATGTAGGATCCGGACGAAGTTAGCCGCGAATTACCCCGTGATTCGACGATCCTAGTCAGTTTGTAGCTAAACATTATGATCCCTAAATCGTCCAAACTTCATGATCTTCTTCATAAATTCTCCTTCGACTCGCAGTCAACCAAATATTGGTCAGTTTTGACCAGACAATAAATCAACATATTGATTTGAACGACATGTGTTGAGCTCACACCCACTCAAGCAAGCTCCCGTTAAAGCTATCACGGGGATGGACCCTGAAGAGCTTTGACACTTGAGTTTAACTCTAAACAGAGAGATTGTTGGGTTATCACAAGTCTCATATGGACGTGGGAACTATACTCTGACATAGTCGTAAGTAAAGAGGTAGTTCTTAGTTAATTAATTAGCTTTGCCCCTAAACCTTGCTCTAATCATAAATGCGGAGTAGGGAGGCTTGCAGAAGTGCCCTTAGCACCTTGAGCTTTGTTCCGTGTGAGAGATAGGTGAATATGCAAGCTGAAATAATGTCTTGCCACTTAGAGACATTATCAGCAGAAGATACAATTATGTGACGTGAGCGTGTAGGGTTTTGTGTGTATCCTATACACTATCTAGTGTTCTAAGCAGAATCTCAAACATCATATGTTAACACTAGATTTCCCAGGATCATATGCATAAACTAATCAATGAACTAGAAGAGGGATAAATACCTTAACGCGTTTTTCCCTCGAACCATTCCAATCGCATGTGAAGATCGAGAGCTCCAAGTGTAGCTCCTCTACTTGAGACACCGAGTGAATAGACTTGATCTCCCTTCCTTTCAGACTGCTAGGACTTACTAGAAGGTTGAGAAGAACTCTTCTTCTTGACTAGATTGATAGAACGAGAGTTTTTTCTCTATATTCCTCTCTCTCCACTAGCTGTATATTGAAAGAGAGAGAGCTGTATATTTTTCTTCTAGAGAAAAATCCACACCTTTTCTGTTCTCAACTGACCCTATATATAGAGAAACCCTAATTAGAATCTCATTCAGATTAGGTCTTTCTACTTTCGGGTCACAGAAAAGATAATTACCAAAATACCTTTTTGGGGTATTTTGACAATCCCTTAAGTGTGGCCGGCCAGAACAACCCACCATGGGCTTTCTATGGCCGGCCCACTTACTCTGGTCGGCCATCACATGGCCGGCCTAATGAGCCTTCCTCCGGGCACCCCTTTTAAGGCCCGGTTCTTTCTATCTTGTTCGAATCTCCATTCGAACCCTTTCGGCCTTTCCAGTTGGATCCCATCCATCTTTAGCCTGTTCCCGTCTAGTCAAGTCTCTCCGATCAAGTTACCACTCTTATGTGTAACCCGTTGTAGGATCCGGTCTATGTTAGCCGCGAATCAACTCCTTGATCCGACGATCATAGTTGGCCCTAATTGGACCGGACTGGATGATCTTCACGTATGGTCATCGTTATCCTAACTGACAAATTGATCGCATTGCCACCTTGGTCGAAGGACACACCTTCGGAAGGACATCTCCTTCAGACCGAACGGATATATCCTTTCGATCGCTCTACCAACGACCATGGCATGTGTCTAAATAAATTCAAATCACCGAAATCTTTTGTTAGTGATCTCTATATGAGCATAACAGTTTTGCCCTTATAAAGAATCGATTCAAACCAGATATTTTTAGAGATTCTTTTATCCAGAACATTGAACGGATTTGACCATTGGTGTGTTTGTAAGGACCCTACCTCCTCTCGTGAAGTCGTCGTTAAAGCTAACCGAAGAAGAATCAAAATAGGTATTTGGAGTCTTTCGTTCTTGATATTTGAGAAGCCACTTTCCAACATTATCAGTTTCAAATGCTCCTTGCTTCGAGACACTCTCAGGCATATGGTTGGATCTTATGGATACTTATCACTATTTTCTTTTTTACCCGACGACCCAAACCGCAACCTATAGTCAATTCAAAAGAACCACAAGTTTCTTCATGAAAATTTGCCTTTTGGCATCCAAAACATTCCTAATGTGGACAAAAGTGTACCTAAAATATGTCTATTTGAAATTTATAAACATGATCCAACTCTAACTCTAGATTTCATCTTTTTTTTAATAAACTAAACATTAAGAGTTCAACACCCCAATGTGTATAATATCATATCTATGGAGAAAGTCAGGAGCATTCTAGTGTGTCTAGAATAATACCTTTATGGGGAACACCAAGAGAATTCTAGTTCGTCTAGAGTATCAACTTAAAAACAATCTAGTTTACCTAAAATCCGATAGTATGAAGTCAAAAGTATTTTATTGTCTCTTGAAAACGAGTTAGAAGTCAAGAGAGTTTTAGTTCATCTAAAACCCAAGTTAGCTTTCCGGACCAGTTAAAGAGTTCATATTGCTTACGAATGGTCGTCCACTTTTAGAGATGAATTACCATCACAAACCTGAAATGAAGTAATTGGATGATGGGAGATATACACTCAATTGTATTGGTACTGCTACAAGGGTGTAAGATATCTTATGGAATAAAATTTTATTATCATCTTCACTAAACTATCAATCCGACTGTTTATCTCGATTGGTTCCAAATGGAGGGTTTATGCTAGTCAATATTAACCTACCGTATATGTCTTTGTTAGGTCAGAGAAGGGTATTCTATTTTGAAAACAAAACGAGACTTTGTTTTCAGGGAGGGGAGTAAACACCTTCATCGTTAAACAACAAAACAAAGTTTGTCTGGACCCTGACTAGGGAGTTAGCAATCATTAATTTGTTAGGTCGTAGCCAAATGTCCATCCTTTTATCTACTAAAGTATATGTAATCCATACCTACAACACACACCTAAATAGGAACACAAGATAAGAAAAATTCATCGTCGCCGGTTAACAATCCCTGTCTTGATGAGGTGTGTTTCTAATTTGTACGAGTTTTGCATTTCGTAAAAGGAGACTTTGTAGGTGAATACGCAAGAATTGTTAGAATAAGACAACGAGACGTAGGTTAGAGGAATAAACAAAGGAGTGATAATGCGGATTTTAGTGAAATAAAGAGAGAGTAGTTGTGTCTTTCATTTTTTAAAGGAAAGAATGAGTTCCCGTCCAACGTTGAACACAACCCATTTATAGGATTCCCCACC
>BEHA01000839.1:35031-46499 GCA_002897215.1 Eschscholzia californica subsp. californica
AAGAGAGAGTAATTGTGAGGACATAATCTATGTGCTTACACAAGATCTACACGTACCTAACTTCAAGCAAAAGAGGGGCAATCCATCTTATTGCCGAAGCAAGAGAATGTGATGTTTTATTGTTACTATTATACATTCTTTTGAAATGTGGAGCAAACTTGAGTTGCATAATAACTTGTTTGTGGAGACCCTGTATACCGAAAAAAAAAAAAAATTCTTTTGATAATCAAATAAATGTTAAATGTAGGTGTAAAAATAAGTTTGCCATACTAATGAGTCGGCCGGAAGACCAGTCCTTCAATCTGTTCACTCCATTTTGAAATCCCTGGAGGTCTCAGGTTCAAATTCCAGAGAAGGTGGAATCTTTGGTTATTTGATTTGGGATTATTAGGGTGTAAATAATGTAGTTGGGCTTTAGGTCATTGTCTTGTTGGGCTATAGGCTCGGTCTTGTTTCAGTTTGAGTGGGCAGTTATTGAGCGTATCACATTTTTGATGTATCAATGCCAAATGTATCGACATACGTAGATCGTAGTCGACTTCCAAAAAAAAAAAAAAAAAATCTGTTCACTCCATTTTGAAATTTTCGTCTTCCCCCGTTTTCTTCTGCAGTAAACCCCACAGAAGAAAAGAAAGAGAGAGAAAGTGAGGGCAACTGAGAGACAGAGACTGAAGATACTTCACCAACAATAGTTTTCATCTTAACCTAAATTTGCTTGTTTCTTTCGTTTTTCTCTTTCTACGGTTGTTCATTTAGTACTCAATATGGGTATTCCGACCGAGTCAGTCTCCGATCCAGACTCAAACGTAACAGGAGGCTCGTCATCAAGAAAACCTAGACTATTCATAAAGGAAATGATTATGAAAAATTTCAAATCATATGCTGGAGAACAAAGGGTTGGCCCTTTTCATAAGGTTTGTTTCAATCTAGGGTTTCTTCAAATTTCCTTTTTACTTCTTTAAATCATTCTTGTTAATTATTCCTTTGCTGAATCTTTAACTCAAATCAGAGCTTTTCGGCTGTTGTTGGCCCTAATGGTAGCGGAAAGAGCAATGTTATTGATGCAATGCTCTTTGTGTTTGGAAAGCGAGCAAAACAGGTACTTTCTATCACTACCCAGATTTGGTAGCCCTAATTCTGCTTATCAAAGATGCCCCTTTTTACCATTTTTTCTATTTTCCCCTAAATTTCATTCCCCCTTTTGTGATATTTCGTAGATGCGTCTGAACAAAGTTTCGGAGCTAATTCACAATTCAACTAATCACCAGAATTTGGATAGTGCTGGTGTTTCTGTTCACTTTCAAGAGATAGTTGATTTGGTAATGTACTTATCTTGACCTTTTTTGCTTCCTCAAAGTGTTCTTGACTATTTTGGGGCAGCAGAATTCATGATTCTTGTTTTGTTGGTTATAGGACAATGAAGAGTATGAAGCTGTTCCGGGTAGTGATTTTGTCATTACTAGAGTTGCACACCGGGACAACTCTTCGAAGTACTATATAAATGATCGTATGAGCAATTTTACGGAAGTCACAAAGAAATTGAAAGGCAAGGGAGTGGACCTCGATAACAACCGATTTTTGATCCTTCAGGTACTTGGTTGTTATATGATGTGTAGAGTACTGATTTCTGAACTCATTTTTTTTATAATCTGTTTGTTTTATTGCTATTAGGGTGAAGTCGAGCAAATATCATTAATGAAGCCAAAGGCTCAAGGGCCTCATGATGAAGGGTTTCTTGAATACCTTGAGGATATCATTGGAACTGATAAATATGTCGAAAAAATTGAGGAATCCTTCAAGCAGTGAGTCTTTTTTTTTTCTCATGAAGTGCTTCTATCCTATGGAAACACTCATCATACTGAGTTTTGGAAACAAATTTATTTTCTTACTGAAATATTCCGAAGTCTAAACCAAGAAAAGATTTATGTTTGCTTTTGTGCTAACAACATAGGCGATAATACAGTTGTCAGATACTGTTCCGGATTGAACCTTCTAAGTTTAAATTCATACACTCAGAAGTTTGATTGTTTTCTACTCACATTGTTAATAAGGGTCTCTGCTTTTCTGTATTTCTAATTTTAGGAAGAGATGAGAAATACTAACACGGCATTGGGTTGATATTTGTTATATTTTTCAGTTTGGAATCCCTTAACGAGAAAAGATCTGGTGTTGTGCAAATGGTAAAATTGGCCGAGAAAGAAAGAGATACTTTGGAGGTAGATATGTGTTTTGCCGCATACGCTTAGATATTACTAAGTTATAACGAAAAAGGATGTAGGTAAATACGTTTCTGTGGTTCAGGATGTTAAGAATGAAGCAGAAACTTACATGCTGAAGGAGTTGTCACTCTTAAAATGGCGAGAAAAAGCTACCAAATTGGCATCTGAGGATGCTAATTCTCATGTGGTTGAAATGCAGTCAAGTGTTTCCAGCTTGGAAGAAGATATCAAGGATAAAAGGTATCTGTTTGGTAACTCTAATTTGATTCTGCAAACGTTTAAGTATACTAATTTCTAAGTGTTAGCACAATAACAAAAAATTGCAATTTGCTGCTTTCAAACTTCAGGGAGAAGATTCAGGAGAACTCTAAAACATTGAAGAATCTTGAAGCAGAACACAATAAGCACAAGAAAGCACACGAGGTTCATACTGTGTCTTGCTGCACTTTCATAAATTGGATATAGGATTGATTGTCTATTCTCTCTATATCAATGTGGTTATCAACTGTGTCTATCTGAAGTATACGGTTCTTGCAATAACAATCTAATTACTAGTACAGTAATACCTTAGAATTTCTATGAATCTGACTGAGATAGTACCCTTTCTCAAACATCTTGTGCTTGATGCAATATAGGAACTTGAGAACAATCTCAAAGCCTGCAATGATCAATTTAAAGATTTTGAAAGGCAGGACTTGAAACACCGGGAAGATTTAAAGCACGCAAAGCAAAAGCTTAAGAAGTTAGAAGAAAAGCTTGAAAAAGTAAGTAGTTGTACTCATATAACTTATAAAGTTCCATTTGAACAAATATACATATGCATTTTATATTTTTCGGTTGCAGGATTCATCTAAGATTGAACAAACTCAGAAAGAGTGTGAAGACTCCACGGATCTCATACCTAAACTTGAGGAAGAAATACCTAAAGTACAGAAGCTTCTAATGGACGAAGAGGCAGTCCTAGAGGAAATCAAGGAGAACTCTAAAGGTTGTGCTTCTGTTAATTTTCTTAACTTGCTTTATGACTGCACTTAGTGAAATTTCCTTCGCGACATTGATATGGTTTGTGTGTCCATGGCCAACATGGTACATGGGGTTGTCAGTTGTCACTTATCATCACTATCCCCTAAAAGTTGTTCAATTACTTATTGAGTCACTTGTTATCTGGTGCTGTATGCCTATTGTGAATTCCTAACAGTTTCAATAGCTTTAGTTGAAGCTTCCAAAGCGTTTTTTATGTAAATCCTTGTCAATTATTTTCTGAATTCTCTAAGTATAGCATCTTTGGAGATGAATTATCTAAATTACGGTGATACTCCGGTTTTATTTAATATATATACAAACGAATCTAGTTAATGAATCTATTATTGATCTTTTGACTGTGATATACTGTTTCCATGAGATGATATACAGTTGAAACAGAGAAGTATCGTGCTGAGTTAATGGAAGTTCGTGCTCAGTTGGAACCCTGGGAAAATCAACTAATTGAGCATAAAGGAAAACTTGATGTTGCGAGTAACGAAAGCAAGTTGTTAAAAGAGAAGGTGTGTGTATAACTTGGTAGGATCTATATTGTTATATGAAAAAGTTGTTTGTGATAGTAGTATTGCTCTTATTCGAAAGCTATGTAGTTCAAAGATATGAAATATAAGTTTCATTTTTTTGAGTTCTAAGGACTCAAAATTCCATTTTATTAAGTTCAGCATGTGGCAGTGATATTATAAGTGAGTTGGCTGAATGAATTCTTTTATGTTTTAGCACGAGGCTGGTCGGATTGCTTTTGAGGAGGCTCAACGTCAGATGAGTGACATAGTGAACGAAGTTGAAGAAAAAAGTGAAGGTATGAAGAAGATTCAAAATGATCTGGAGAAAATAAAGCATGAAGCACAAGAAGCTCGAAAAGTAGAACAAGTATGTGTCTCTCAGTCTCTACTCTTTGGCATGTTAGAATTATAATCAGTATTAGATGGGTTAAGAACAATTTTTCCGTACAGGAATGTAGCAGGGAACAGGAGTTACTCGTTCCTCGTGAACAAGCAGCAAGACAAAAGGTTACGGAGCTCTTATCTATTATGGAATCAGAAAAGAGTCAGGGAGCTGTTTTAAAAGTAATACTGCAAGCTAAAGAATCAAATCAAATAGAGGGTATCTATGGACGGTTGGGTGACCTAGGTGCAATTGATGGTACAGTTTTGTGTTTATTTTATTAATCTTTCATCTGAATAATGTTAGCGTAAAAGCTGACATAACAGGGGGTCAGGGTGGAAAATTTTCTAAAAAACAGAACTTTGAACTTTGAACTTTGATGTCTTCAGATTCTGTTATTTATTCTCTAACAAATTTGTGTGCCTTCTGTAGCAAAATACGATGTTGCTATATCAACAGCATGTTCAGCCCTGGACTATATTGTGGTTGAAACAACTGCTGCAGCACAAGCATGTATTGAGCTGCTTAAGAGGAACAATGCTGGTTATGCGACTTTCTGGATACTGGTATATGCTTCTATCAATTACTCTTATTTTTCGAGACAATTTGTTGTTCTCAAAATGTATTCCATCTTTTGTATATGATTGAACGGGCATCTGAAGCTCCTCAAGTACTGCGAACAATGACTTGGGAGTGGTCAGTGAACCTTGACGGCTTGACCTTGCATTCAATTATTCTTAGCTGTTAGTTCCAAAGAAGCAGATCAATCAACATTACCTCATAACATACTAAGGCTATCTCCTAGTTCCTTGAGAGAATGCTTCCTCTCATGCTTTAGAAACCATACCCATTTAGTTTCTGTTGCAAATAAATATAACATGTATATTGGTCAAACATTAGATATTTTGACCATGGTTGGAGCCTTTGACTATATGATGATTGTATGTGAATATTGTAAAGTGTTTTGCTGAAAGTTTAAACATTGATATCTTCAGTGAGCTGGATTACTATACAGGCTAAGAACTTTATCACTTAAACCCACATCTTGAAATGTATATTGTTGGTAATTCTTATGAAGAAAAACCTAATAAATTTTAAGACTTGCGAGAATGAAGAATCATATGTTATTATGGGAACTATTAATTATTAATGAGCTTAATGTCATTATATGTGATGTGCTGTTGCTTGATGATTGTATCTCACTAGCTCAGAGCTTTTAATTCCTTATGCAGGATAAACAACTTCACTACTCAAACAGGTTGAATAAAAAGGTAAGTCCTCCAGAGGGTGTGCCACGCCTTTTTGATTTGGTGAAAGTGAAGGACGAAAGGATGAAGCTTGCTTTCTACTCTGTCTTGCAAAACACAGTTGTGGCAAAAGACCTTGACCAGGTATCCTCTTAATACTCTTTCTCTCTTTACTTCATATTACTGGTCTTCGTAACAGCAATTGCATGATCCTTGTGTTCAACTTGATCTGAAGTAACGTCGCTCTATATCTTTACTCTCCCGAGTGTACAATGATTTGTTTTCCGAGAAGGCGACAATTGCGAATTCGTGGCCAAATTTGTGAGGTGTACGCAGTACTTGCGTACGCCTCACAACTTAAATGCGCATGCCTTGTTTCAACCTTCTGATTTGTACGCCTTGAGGCAAACAACAACTGAATCGCCTGAGCTGTACACCTTGATCAAGCTTTTAAACATTGGATATATAGGATATGTGCATTTATACACCAACAACTACGAATTATATGCGTCATCTTTAAGGAGTTGTGCAGCTATTATGTGGTGGTACTATAATTTTATTGACGCTTGGTGAGGAAATGCCCATACCTGTGGGCTATAGCCCATAAGCGACTAATGCACAACGCTCAGCAGCTCAAGATAGATGGTTGGAAGCAAGAAGGGCTGTTGATACAGATTATAGATCGTATAGTTGCATATTGAGATTTAGATTCTAGAATGAGTGTAACCTCAGTACACTGCAATTTGAAAATATGCAAAATTTTCATGTGCCTTTTCTAAAAATTAACATGATTCCCATATATAATGCTGCTGGTACACTATCAACAATTTGATTTCACCATGAGATTTTTCACGATATTGTCCAATATACAGTAGGATTCACCGTGTTTTGAGATTTATGTTTCACAAATGCTAAATCCAAGTGTCATTGTGTCAATATTACTATGAGTGGTAGCTGATGTTCACTTGTTCTTCAACCTGAAATGGTTATTTTATGTGAACGGGCCATTCACTTGATCATTCTAGAGAATCTGTTTCTGATGTTAATCTCTTGTTTACAGATCTGTTATTCCATGCCAGCCAATAGCACTAGGTGAAATAATAATAGTCTTATTTTTATCATATGTTGTCAGGCTACAAGAATTGCATATGGCAGCTGCACGGAATTTAGGCGTGTGGTTACACTGGATGGTAAACTAATTGAAAGTTCCGGTACAATTGCTGGTGGAGAAATGAAGCCACGTGGTGGTAAGATTGGCACATCTGTCCGAGCCACCAGTGTATCTAGAGAAGCTGTTGCAAATGCTGAAAGAGAGCTAGCTACACTAGTTGACCAGTTAAATGGTTTGCGCTTAAGAGTTTCTGATGCAGTGAAGAAGTATCAGGCCTCGGAAAAAACAGTTAGCCATTTGGAAATGGAACTAGCCAAAAGCCAGAAGCAGGTAATACAGGATTTCGTATTTGGTTTCAAATTTTATAACCAAATTGCAATACGGCTCTACAAGTACCAATGAGGACTTACGAGGGGCTTACAGAGTCCAAAATATGGGAGAGTTTATCATTCAAGTTCCCATCAGTAATGTAGCGGGTGTTCTTGACAATGCATTTAACCTTTTTCTCTCTGAACAGGTAAGTAGTTTGAGTGCACAACACAGTTATATTGAGAAACAACTTGATTCTCTGAAGGCAGCGTCTAAGCCAATCAAGGAGGAGTTGGATAGACTTGAAGAGCTAAAGAGTATTATGTCCGTTGAAGAAAAGGAGCTTGAGAGGCTTACCGATGGATCCAGAAAGCTGAAAGAGAAGGTTAGATTGAAATACTCCTCAAGAATCATACACCAAATCTAATGAACAGTTGTGTTTATGCGATCTGTTAATATTCTATTTATGGATTATTCCTGCAGTACTTTTTTGCTTATAAATGCGTTGGTAACCAAATTGTTTACCATTTTGTTTCTCCTGGTTTGCTAATAGGATGTGTTTATCTTTTAAGGCTTCGGAGCTTCAAAATAAAATAGAAAATGCAGGTGGTGAGAGATTGAAAATCCAGAAGGCGAAGGTCAATAAAATTCAGTCTGTAAGTATAAATTTCAACTAAATTAATCGCAATTCAGAAGCCATGTAAAAGAACTTAAGCAAATCCACCTTTCCCTCCTATCAGGATATTGACAAAACTAGCACCGAGATTAACCGTCGTAAGGTTCAGATAGTAACTGGTGAGAAACTAATACAGAAATTAATCAAAGGAATTGAAGAGTCAAAGAAAGAGAAGGAACGCATCCTCGAGGATAAGCAGAATATGCTTGCAGTTTTCAAAGAAATAGAACAGAAAGCATTTAAAGTCCAAGAAAACGTTAATAAGACACAAGAGGTATTTACTTGTTACTACTATATTATACTTATTACCTTGCAACTTCCATGTTTATGTGGATGATTAATTTCTGTAACTGTACAAAATACAGTCGATTAATCAACATCGCGAGGTGCTGGATAAAGCAAAAGAAGATTATAACAAACTAAAGAAATTAATGGATGAGATGCGTTCTTCAGAGGTTTGAAGGATAAAGATTCTTTCATGTCTATCCAGTAATGCCTGAGTGAATTCGAATTCCGCCTTTTGCTCTTAAAATTTGCTGTTAATTGTACAGGTTGATGCTGATTTTAAGTTGCAAGAAATGATGAAGCGTCTTAAAGAGTGGGAAATGAAGGGAAAGGCGTATCAACAAAAGCTTGAAGATATCCAAGTTGATCTTGTGAAACATCTTGAACAGTATGTCCTCTTACAAAAGACCGTGCTGATGTACAAGAAGGTTTTTTGTCATAATGTTTTGTAAGGTACCTCTGATCTGAATTACTTTTTTGTCATTACAGAATTCAAAAAGATGCAGTAGATCCTGAAAAGCTCCAAGCAACACTGGCCAATGAAACATTATCCGGGGATTGCAACCTAAAAAGGGCTCTTGAAACAGTAGGATTGCTTGAAGCAGAATTGAAGGAAATGAATCCGAATCTTGATTCCATCGCAGAGTAAGCACTTCTCACTGTCCTTTCTATTGATCACCTCTAATGTTATGACTTCTTACTCTACAATACATTTCAGGCATTAGTTCCTTTAATGAATGTCATACTTCTGTTTTATCAACTTTTTTATCCTTTTGAAGATATCGGAAAAAAGCTTCTTTGTACACTGAACGGGTGGAGGAGCTGAACACAGTAACTCAAGACCGTGATGAACTGAAGAGGCAATATGATGAATTGAGAAAGAAACGGTAGCTTTGCCTGCCCCATTATTTTTATTCTTTTGTTTTCTACATATTTTTCTTCCATTTTCTTTTCTTATTTTATTATAATAACATACCCCCAGGTTCATGTTGCCATGTTATATCACTAATCTTGTATCATTCAACTTGGCATGATAATAGGTTAGACGAGTTTATGGCAGGATTCAACACTATATCTCTGAAGCTGAAAGAAATGTATCAGGTATGTGATTATGTAATTTATTCCCTGCCGTTATAAATCTACAGTCTTCTTACTGAAATTTTAGATGAAAAGTATGTACTTGATCAAACTAAGGACAAAAAAAAAAGCCCCCATCTCCTTATGTTACGTCATTTACTTATTCGGACTGTTAAGTTTGATCCATGAACCTGCTGCAGATGATTACACTTGGAGGCGACGCAGAACTGGAGCTGGTTGATTCTTTGGACCCATTTTCTGAAGGTGTTGTTTTTAGTGTTAGACCTCCAAAGAAGAGTTGGAAAAACATTGCAAACTTATCAGGTGGAGAGAAGGTAAATCTATAACAAAACCGTTACATGGCCATTTTCTGTTCTCATCCTGCTTCCATTAATTCGCTGAATTCGAATACTATATTTTGAATTATAACAGTATTGACATTTAAACATGGTTTTCTTTTTCAGACACTCAGCTCATTAGCTTTGGTCTTTGCACTTCACCACTACAAACCTACTCCACTTTATGTAATGGATGAAATTGATGCTGCTCTTGGTACTTCCTCGCCCATTTCCTGAGAATCGGTTTTTTTGGGTAATATCTTCTTCTTAGCGTTTTGATTTTGGTTTCTCTAATGTCGTTCAACAGATTTCAAGAATGTATCAATAGTAGGGCATTATGTGAAAGATCGCACAAAGGATGCACAATTCATAATTATAAGGTATAACCAACATCATTCCGGTTAACAATGATAATACTATTTAAAATACTCTCTTTACTTGTCATTATTTGCAGCAATTGATCTAATCTCTCTGCCCATTTGATGAAATGTTATGTTAATTTTCAGCTTAAGGAATAACATGTTTGAGTTAGCGGATCGACTTGTTGGAATTTACAAGACTGATAATTGTACCAAAAGCGTTACTATCAATCCTGGAAGTTTTGCGATCTGCAAGAAACCCGTTTCATAGATTTATGATAGCCATTGATAGGTTTGATCCTTTTAAACCTCCCACATTGGTCAGGAAGAAGCTTCCAAGTATAATATATGTATTTAATGAACTTGTTTACATATATAAATTTACGAAATTGACTTGTTGATTCCAAGCTGCTTTATCTGCTCAATATTTTGTGATTATTATACAGTTTTTTGCTGCTCTATTAGTTTGGAAGCAATTTCTAAATGAGAAGATTTCAATTTGGTAGAATAAATGGTTCTGAACAGAAGAATTTGTTATTTTTTTTTTTTGTTATTGTTATTGGGTGGTTTGATATTTTGTGAGCTTATTATATCATTTGAATGAGTCAATGCCTCTTCATTTTTCTCAACACAACTAGTGTTTGGGGGTATGATGATTCTAAGATTACATTTCGTGGTTGACCGACCACGAAAGTCTCAAACCATCCTCAGGGTCCCTTTTTTCTCAGACTGAGGAGGTTCTCGCAAAGGGATAACTTATAGTGAGATGAGCAGTAAGAGATAGAGAAGAATTAAGGAGCCAAATACAATCAAGTAAATTTTTTGAACTAGAAATAAAGATCCCTTTAAGTCAACATTAATTGACTAAGTCTTTAATCAATGACGATTATTTTTAGATGTCCTAAAGCCGATCCTTCACTAATTTGACTCAAAATAGACTAAAAAGAAGTTATAATTATTCATTTGGACGAACCTGATCCAATGAATCAAATAAAACAAACATTTCAAATCTGACTTGAGCCAATACATATTGGAGATATAAGTTGGAAAAAACGAACACTACTTAGAAGAAGAAAGAAAATTCACCTCATATTTCCACATCTATGAACTTGGCAAAGAGAAGAATCAAGATTTCTCCATAAAATACTCAAGAGATGAATTTATGTGCATAATTTTCATCTCAAATTTGACTTCAATTTTGTGTGAAGTGATAATAGCCACCAAAAGAGAAATCACATCAGACAATCATGAAATATTTTTGAGTTTCCTCTAAGAAACAAGATATTTACAAATCACTGCCACGTGTCATCCGAATTCTTAGCCCTCTTGCCTTGGTCCACATCTTAAATATTGCATACATTACTCTCTTTCACATACAAGTTGGACCTTTTAGATGGGTAGATGACCCAATTTATACCTTACAAAGAAACAAAATCGCTAAAAGTATGTTTCTATAAAGATGTCACGTTAGCAAGTTTTTGAGTTGGCCCAGCCTATCCAACTTGGACGCAAGCCATAGAAAGCACAATCGGATATGCAGAGGGAAGAGAAGAGACTGACACCGCCACGACCTGCCGGATTCGAACCAGCAACCAGAAGGATCTTACACAGTTAGTTAACCATGTTTCTATCCTTTGCTCTTCCTTTTGAGCTAAGGTCGTCTCAGTTTCATAAATGTAAAGCCAACCAACTAGGAGTGTAAATAGGGAATGTCTTCCCCTTCCCATCCTTTTTTTCTTACGCAGGATGCGTGAATCACCTTTAGTCGCGTAAATATGGAAAATTGATCACAACTCCCTCCATATGCAAACAAATATTTCCCGTAAAAGAATTCATTAAATTTTTTGAGCTCCAACACTGCATTAAGTTTGCACAGGTTAAAGCGAGTGCAAATCTCACAGATACCCCATACATATTATGT
>BEHA01000839.1:55658-68914 GCA_002897215.1 Eschscholzia californica subsp. californica
TTCTATCAGTCGCCGAGTTATAATGTAGATAAGCAGGTACATTTTGGTCGGGCGAAACATTCACCTGATTTAGAATAGAATAAGCTTGACGATATTTGGGATAAAATACATTAAACTCTAATAATGTATCTTGAATTATCTTGAGGACGTCCACATTAAGGTCTTCATTTCTTGCTGAACGAATGTTCAATGCATCAGATGCATCATCGTAAATATATAGTTGAGCATATGAACCTTCTGTGCCACGATCTGGCAAGAGAGACCCTGTTCTATGACGCAATTCTCCATGTATCGTAAAAGAATTTGGACCACCTGACGTTAAAATTCTCGGCTGCAATGAGCATCCAAGGCTCGTAAACGCGTTCGCCGCATTGTAACGTCGTATATTTGACCGGAATGAGGATGAAAGATGATCATTTCCTTCATATAATCTTTTTAAAGCTATAGGTGGCTCCAAGAGTCTCGGAAGACGTATTTTACCTTGCAAGCAACATGTTCCAAATTTTGGTCTAACAATAGACGACCTCACCAATTTTTCGTCAATCTAATGTAAAGCCTGACAATGAGGACAAACTACGTCCATAGCACCGAGAAAATGACGTTCATTCGAGGGTTGGGAGTTGTTTGGGGTAACAGTTGATATTGAATTGTCATCACTATTTGGACTTGAATTTAATTCAGGGACGACCGATGATACTTCATTAATTTCATTTCCATGTTCTGAATTTTGAAGATTATGCACAGTCGGGACCTCTTCAGGAATATCATTATGAACATGAGAATCTGTTACCATCTATAAGACAAAAGCAAAAGTTAATAATTACATGTTAATTGTGATAATTCTAAATTACAGATTGATATATGTATTTTCAATTTTAGGTCAACACCTCTTCAAGAGTTTCGTTGTTGACATGAACTCGAGAAGTTATTACAGATGTTTCGTTTGGTTCACGAATTGTCAAGGATGAACGGTTTCTGCTTTGTAAGATTTCTCTTTCACGTCGTCTTCGTTGGGATAATGTGCGTGGTGATAACGGAATATCCTAGCAAAATGAACTCACATCAGAATAAAAAAAAGTAAAAGAAATTAAATTAAATCTATTATAATTAATGCTTACATCAAAATCTGTTGCTTTTCTTTTTCCTTTCTCTTCTCGTGTAAATCTTCTAATTCCTTAGGGAACTTGACCAGACGTAGTACAAACAGATACATTGGATAACTGGCAACAATCAAAATTGAATCAGTTAAACCAATAGCTGAAATATCAATAGCTAGAGAGTGAGGGAGAAAGACTGAGAGAGACTGATGTTTATACTCACATTTGCACGTGTTTCATTTCTTTCAGTTGGTGGACTCCGTTGTTCAGGATTGGAAGTCATTCACTTGAGATTTTATTACACCTAAAATAACCATACAGTAACTCTGGTGAATTTAAAATCGATAACGACCAAGAATCCTAAAAACTAAGTAACATATGATTTCACTATGCTAAAAATAGACTTCTAATAGATTATTTTCGTATTATTCATTGTTTCATCCATTTGAGGTTGTCTCAAATGTAGGAATTATATGATTATATGATGTAAATATTTAAAGAATAACATTATTCTTATAGACAGTAAAATTCTCAAAAGCTACCAGCATTCATTGTGACAATAACATTCTTCTTCACATTAACTCCTAGTAAGAGAGACAAAAACATTTCTTAAAACGTTTTTTCAGCAAGGTAATGAAAGATAGATCACCAAAAAAAGCCAATAAGCACATAGAGAAGGAGAAAATATGTATACCTCGAGCTGGAACAAATCGAACTACTGCTTTGTTTGACTCTAGAGTTTGGGAACGAATCGAAGAAATCGAATTAATGGTGTTTGCCGTCTTTCTATCAACAGGAATTCAGAAGTTCCAAACTTCAGTGAAACATTTCGTATTGCAACTTTAAACAAACAATACAAAACCAAACAGTAAGAAGTGAAATCACTTTCAATTCTCTCTAAGACTATCAATAGGAATTCTTACCGAAACAGAAATTAGCCGACTTATAAGCAACGGAAAAAACGAACTCCTAAGCAAGAGAAAATAGAACTGGACGAAGAGAAAAAAAAACAGAAATCAGCATCATTAACATATACCATTAAACAATTAACCAAAGAGATACAGAAAAGTTAAACATAAACCAAATTTGAATTCTTACCGAAACAGAAATCAGCCAACTTCTAAGCAACGGAAAAATCGAACTCCTAAGGAAGAGAAAATAGAACTGGACGAATAGAAAAAAAAAACATAAATCAGCAACATTAACATATACTATTAAACAATTAACATATACCCATTAAACAATTAACCAAAAAGATACAGAAAAGTTAAACATAAACCAAATTTGAATTGTTACGGAAACAAAAATCAGTCAACTTCTAAGCAGGAAAAATCGAACTCCTAAGTAAGAGAAAATAGAATAGGATGAAGAGAAAAAAAAAACAGAAAAGTTTAAACATAAACTAAATTTGACTTTTTACCTTTTGGTTAATCAAATGCTTAAGCAACCTAAGGAAGGGAAAAATCAAACTCCGAAGAAAGAGAAATCTAAGATCTGGATGAAGAGAAAAAATAGAAATCAGTCAACTATAAAAGTGATAAATCTTAACTGGACGACATGAAAAAACAGTCGAAGTAATAATAATGTGAATAACGTAACCTGAATCAAAAGAAGGAGCCGACTTAGTTTTTTTTATCCCGGGAGAGAAAGGCTTCGAGGCAATGAACTTGGGAGGGAAAGTGATGGGAACTATGAATCAACCAACATTTGAATCAATTGTAAAGTTCTATATGAATCTTTTCTCTAATTCATCAATTCATGTCTTAACTTATAATAACCTCATTAATCGTCAACATTTTTCGTTTCTTAATGTGCAAATAAAACATGCAGAATGTTGTCGCTTATATGTGCTTTTCATCTATATTACTTGAATTTATATGCAGAATGGTGGTCAAGTTACTCCCTGAACAACAAACATTTCTAAGATCAGAAAACTAATGTGAACGTTGTGTGCACCTATATTTATTCATGTTGTGATGCAAAATCCTAGATGGAATGATTTTTGTTTGTGTGCACATAGTGTAGACTTTTGCTTTTCAGGTCATTGTTAAGCAATTATGATGGTCAAGTTACTCCCTGAACAACAAATATTTCTAAGATCATAAAACTAATGTGAACTGTGTGTGTGCACTTATATTACTATTACTATTCATGCTCATTTTCCTTTTCGGGTACATATAGAACTTGGGGTAAAAATAGGACTGAATTCTAGCTCATTTATATTTGAAGAATAGTCGAAGTAATAAACAAAAATCTGACTACTATTGTGAATACCATTAAACAATTAACCAAAGAGATACAGAAAAGTTAAACATAAACCAAATTTGAATTCTTACCGAAACAGAAATCAGCCAACTTCTAAGCAACGGAAAAATCGAACTCCTAAGGAAGAGAAAATAGAACTGGACGAAGAGAAAAAAAAAAAATCAGCAACATTAACATATACTATTAAACAATTAACATATACCCATTAACCAATTAACCAAAAAGATACAGAAAAGTTAAATATAAACCAAATTTGAAGTGTTATGGAAACAAAATCAGTCAACTTCTAAGCAACGGAAAAATCGAACTCCTAAGTAAGAGAAAATAGAATAGGATGAAGAGAAAAAAAAACAGAAAAGTTTAAACATAAACAAAAAATCAGACTTTTTACCTTTTGGTTAATCAAATTCTTAAGCAACCTAAGCAAGGGAAAAATCAAACTCCGAAGCAAGAGAGAAATCTAAGATCTGGATGAAGAGAAAAAATAGAAATCAGTCAACTATAAAAGTGATAAATCTTAACTGGAAGAAATGAAAAAACAGTCGAAGTAATAATAATGTGAATAACCTAACCTGTATCAAAAGAAAGAGCCGACTTAGATTTTTTATCCCGGGAGAGAAAGTGATGGGAACTATGAATCAACCAACTTTTGAATCAATTGTAAAGTTCTATATGAATCTTTTCTCTAATTCATCAATTCATGTCTTAACTTATAATAACCTCATTAATCGTCAACATTTTTCGTTTCTTAATGTGCAGATAAAACATGCAGAATGTCGTCGCTTATATGTGCTTTTCATCTATATTACTTGAATTTATATGCAGTATGGTGGTCAAGTTACTCCCTGAACAACAAACATTTCTAAGATCATAAAACTAATGCGAACTGTGTGTGTGCACCTATATTACTATTACTATTACTATTACTATTCATGCTCATTTTCCTTTTCGGGTACATATAGAACTTGGGGTAAAAATAGGACTAAATTCTAGCTCATGTATAGTTTTGGAGAATAGTCGAAGTAATAAACAAAAAGCAGACTACTATTGTAAATAACCTAACCTGGATTATAAGAAAGAGTTGTCGATGAAGAGAAAAAAAAAGAGATCGGCCAGCTATCTATGTGAAAAAAACACTGAGCAACCTTAACTGGATTAAAAAAACATTCCACTAATGTGAATAATCCTAACCTGGAGAGGAAGACCACGGAAGTGCAAAAGACTATGTATAAAATAACCTCCCTGCAATTCAAAAAAACATAAAAATCAAAATCAAATAACTTAATGTAATTTTAATCTAGGAAATCAATTGTAAAGTTGTTCCATGACAGGCTGCACATCAACACTATGATATTTTTATGAAAAAAAAAAATACTATGAAATAACTCCCTGCAATGTCAAAAACTTGTCATGAAAAAGAATACATGAAATAACTCCCTGCAATTTGTTCATTAAGTATAGATTTTCGAACCCACATTAAACAGGTTATTCACATTTAGATTATTTGTTCATTAAGTATAAATTTGACTTTGAGTTTCTTCAAACACATTATGAGCAAGAAGTACAGTACCTCTTTGATAGACCTGGATGAAGAGAAAAAAATATAAATTAGCCAACTATCTATGAGAAAAAAAAAGTGAGGAGCCTTAACTGGATGAAAAGAAAAACAGTCGAACTAATGTGAATAACCTAACTTGGATAAAACCCTTGAAAAGCATTCCACAAAAATCTCCCCTCCTTCACAGAACTATTTTGGTTAAGATTAAAACTTCAGTGAAACGTTCCGCTTGGTTACTCTTTCACGTCGTCTAACACTCCTTAAAAGATACGTTCCGCTTGGTTACTCTTTCAATGCTCCTGTTTTGCTGCTAATGAGAAAGGATTGCAAGTCAGACAAAAATTGAGCAATATGGGAAGACCACGCCCTAAGCAAGGGAAAAATCAAACTCCAAAGCAAGAGAAATATAAGATCTGGATAAAAATGAATTTAGAACTTGAAACAAAAAGAGAACGAAATTTAGATGTCGGTTAAGATCCAGAACTTGAAATCCAAACCTTTATTTACCTTTTAGGTCAGAGTGGAGTTGATATGTAATGCTTCACTGAAACTATATGAATTCTAGCTAGATTAAAAATAGAAATCAGCCAACTAATAAACAATCGAACTAATGTGAATAACCTAACCTGGATTAGAAATAGACATCAGCAAACTAATGTGAATAACCTATGAGAAACAAAACAATCGAACTAATGTGAATAACCATAAAAATCATAATCAAAGGCTGCACATGAAGACTATGAACACCTCCTTGCAATGTGAAAAACATCTCATGAAAAAGTATACTGGGAGGCTAATGATTCGACTAAGAACAAATAATAACAAATCATACCCATAACTAAAAACTTGGTCCTAATTAATGTAAACTGGTCCCAAAAGAGGAACAAAATCTTGAAACCCCAATACTCCACTAAAACAAAAAGTATACTGCGAGGCTAATGATTCGACTAAGAACAAATACTAACAAATCATACACATAACAAAAACAAAATTCTTGGTCCTAATTAATTTAAACTATATGAATTCTAGCTATATGAATTCTAGCTAGATTAAAAATAGAAATCAGCCAACTAATAAACAATCGAACTAATGTGAATAACCTAACCTGGATTAGAAATAGACATCAGCAAACTAATGTGAATAACCTATGAGAAACAAAACAATCGAACTAATGTGAATAACCATAAAAATCATAATCAAAGGCTGCACATGAAGACTATGAACACCTCCTTGCAATGTGAAAAACATCTCATGAAAAAGTATACTGCGAGGCTAATGATCCGACTAAGAACAAATAATAACAAATCATACCCATAACTAAAAACTTGGTCCTAATTAATGTAAACTGATCCCAAAAGAGGAACAAAATCTTGAAACCCCAATACTCCACTAAAACAAAAAGTATACTGCGAGGCTAATGATTCGACTAAGAACAAATACTAACAAATCATACACATAACAAAATTCTTGGTCCTAATTAATTTAAACTAATCCCAAAAGAGGAACAAAATCTTGAAAACCCATCACTCAAAGCCATATCTAAACCATGTAGGATTTGTCTTGGCAGTTTTTTTCTCTCTTAAGTATACTGCGAGGCTAATGATTCCACCAAGAATTTAGTTGAAATTTCTAAAAGAACAAATACAAACAAATCATACCCATAACTAAGAACTTGGTCCTAACTAAGAACAAATACAAAATTTCGACTTTTGTAACCCCTTACTCAAAAGAGGAACAATTTCTTATCAGAGCAACAAAATCCTGAAAACCCATTACTCAAAACAAATAATAAATAATTGTACCCAATGCATCAAAAAACATGAAGTTTCGGAAAAGAAAAAATCCAATACATCAGAAAACATGAAAAACATTTCATTTGAGTGGATACCTTTGGATAGGTAAATAATCTAATTTCACCAAACAGTTCTTGAGCAATGTCCAAAGACTTTAATGAAGCATTTCACCAAACAGTTGTTGAGCAATGAGGATAGACTTCTGAAGCTTTAACCTAAAACAAAAGATGAGAGATTTAACCTTAAAAATCTCCCTGCAAGATTTAACCTTAAAAATCAAATCATAAAAAACTAAAGAACTTAAGATCAAAACTATAACCTAAAATAACACACAACCAAAGAAACATCAAAAACTAAAGATAAAAACTCCTGTAGTACCTATTTGTAAGGAGAAGAAGATTTTGCTGGAGCTACAGAAAAAAAAACCGAAAGAGGTTTTTGAAGCAGTCGAAATGAGATTTTCCATTGACTTCGTGGAGATAGTGAAATCAGTTGAGAAATTCGGGGAAAGACGGCTTCGAGAAATCAGGAGCTTGGGAGTTTGGAGATTTCAAATTTGAAGAGAGAGGTTGAATTCGACTGAGATGTTTAAGGGTTTGGTAAAACTGTTTTGTGGAGAAGGAGAGATCGTGGAGAGGAGAATGAGAGGCCCCTCTTTGTAAATGACAACTTTAGCCTCCAATAAAGTCTCTAATTACTCAAACATTTAAAATAGATAAATTTTGGGTTATTTTCCTCCGTTGGATGTAAAATTCACACAAAGAATGGACGGTCAGACTTATACCTTGAATAACTACTGAGCTGTTTTATTATAATAGATGACGGCTGCCTCAAATGTTGTTGAATTCTAACTTTGCCACTTGTCCTCATATAAGGTGCCAATGTCTATAAATTAATTTTAGATCCTTCAATCTTATATACTTAATTAATATGTCCAACTGTATTTATATCCAACGAATTCAACCCCTAGTAATTACTTTATAACTCTCACTTTAACTTTTTCCCTTTTCTTTTTCACCCCACAGTTAACCATGAAGAAACTATATGATCCCGCTAAATCTGACAACGAAGAAAACTATCAAAAACAAAACGATACCCAAACCATGTCCGATCTTAACGTGTGACTAGTCAAAATTCATAATTCTTCGAGAACTATCCGATAAGTAGTCTAAATTAATCAAAATAAGTATCCAATACCAAAACCCAAAGAAACCACAAAATCCGCTTGACGCTCTAACTCGTCCGCTTCTCCGACTCGAAGGTCTGGGTGCTACAATATTTTTCAAACCATCATCTTCATCATGTTCCATACTGATGATGCATCAAATGTTCAACTGTTAACTAACATCAATAAGTCAAAATAGACCAGAAGTCCAACTGGTCAACCCAGCTTAAGGCAACAGGATTGTTGGACCCGTAAAGATCTGCCACCTAAGCCCAGAATTGGGAGGTCGGCAATGATCAGCTAAGGAGATCCAACCCAGTTTGGCCTAAATCACAACCAGGTCTGTCCTGGGATTTTCAAGAAGTATAGGGGGTCCACGTAAGCTAGGCCGATGTCTTACACCCTAAACTAGGTATAAGCATGTCAATGGATATCTGAATATTCGACATCTGATCCGTATTCGTATTCAATTTTTTAAAAAAAATGAAATTTCGGATATCGGATTCAGATATTTACTTATCGGATACGAATTCGGATACACCAATATCCGATCTGATAATTATACGTATCCGAAAAGTAATGTATAAAAATAATAAAATATAAATTTTATTACTAAAAATATATAAATAGACGGCTGAGATTCGATATTTAGATCTACTGGTTGCAAATCCCTTATGAGTTATGACCCAACCCTAAGTCCTAACAGAGAAAACACACACTCTCTCTCCCGTGAAGTCTGAAGAAGTGGAAGACGAAGTTGCAAACCCTAAGTCCTAAGAATGGAAATACTATCTCTCTCTAAATGCTAGGGTTTCCTGAGATGTACGACTAAATCACTTGAGTCTGAAGAAGTGAAGAAACGAAGTGAAGAGGGAAACTGGGAAAGACAAAGAATTGACGAAATCTGGTTAGGAGAAGAGGGGAAGAAGAAGACCGTTAAGTTTGCCTCTCGATTTTGCTTGCATAATTCTGACTTCATTTGATTGCATTTATGTGTCGAACATCTCAGTAAACCCTAGCTTTCCTAGTATGTTAGTTTTAATTTCTACCTTTATCTCTATAAATCAAATATTTTTCACTATAGGAACCCTAATTGTTACATAGATTTAAAATCTCAACTAGTTGTAATCCTTGTGAGTCAATTAATTTATTTCCTTTTGAACTTGAGACTGAGATGATTGATGATGAAGAAAAAAGCATGAATATTTGAAGTAATAAATGAATTACATAATTTTGTACTACTGTACTATATACGTTTTATTGTTTTAGAATTATTTTTGTACTATATATGATATTATTTGAGCCCGTAAACCATATATGCGCATCCCTTTTGACTTATAATTGCACATCTGGTTTCGACTTTGGACTTTAGCGCTTTATCTTCTTAGTTCTTTTGAGTTTCTTTTCATAGGCAACTAATATCATATGTATAGTTTTGTTGAAACAATTCACCATGTCCCATGTCCTTAATGCTATTATGCTAATATTTGTACATAATTGTTTAAGTGTGTACTATATATGTTTTAGAATCATTGTTGTACTATATATGGATTGCTTTTACATTCACAATATGAAGATAGTTTCTGTATAGTTAAAAGAATATGATACGGCTAATTTGCATAATTTGCAGGTTTAGAACTTTAGCTCTATATAATGTCACAACCTACAACAAGTGTTTCGACTTCAACTACTTGTCCTTCAGTGTTGTCTCAGTCAACAACCGATCTCAATAAAACAAATATAGATAACACTTTAATGCAAGAAGAACATGAAGCTCCAGAACAAGTCCATGAATGCAAAAAAAAAAGAGAAAAGAGAGGTCACCACTTTGGCTAGAATTTGAGCAAAAAATAGTAAATGGCAAGACCAGAGCTACATTTAGTCATTATAAGAAATCATTCGATGCTGATAGTAAACAAGGAACAACTCATCTTAAAAATCATTTGAATACTTGTGTGAGGAGACCTATAAATCGTGTTAACCAACCAGTTTAGACTTCTCTCAAGAGTAATGATAAATCCTCAAAGGTCGTAAATTGAAAGTTTGATGAGTCAGAAAGTCGAAAAATTATCAGTCAAATGATTGCTAAGCATGACTGTGCTTTAAATATGGTTGAATATGATTATTTTAGAAAGTTAATTACATCTTACCATCCGACAACCAAGTTTTATTCGAGAAATACCATTTGAGGGGATGTTCTAAAAAATGTATTATGGGATGAAAGTTGAGTTACAACGTGAGCTAAATTCAATATCTTCGCGAGTTAGTCTCACGACTAATTTATGGATAGTTGAACATCAAAACAAGGGTTATTGTTGTCTAACTCGCCACTACATTGACGATGAGTGGAAGTTGCATAAGAAGGTCATTGGGTATATAATGGTGTCGTCTCCACATACAGGTGAAGTTGTAACTGAGGTTATCAAGTCTTTGGCATTGTCATGGAATATTGATAACAAATTATTTTCAAATCTCAGTTGATAATGCAACTAGTAATGATGTTATGATAAGAAATCTTAAACTATGGCTAAATGGAAAGAAATCGTTGCTTCTTGATGGAGAGATGTTTCATATGCGTTGTAGTGCACATATATTAAATCTTATTGTACAAGATGGATTGCACGTCATAGATTTTCTTAGAAAGATTCGGGAAAGTGTCAACTATATAAATGCTTCTCAAAGTAGACTGAGAAAGTTTGAAAGTGCATTGGCTCAAACAAGATTGGTTGGAAAGGGAGTTGAAAGAGATGTTCCTACTAGGTGGAATTCAACTAGTTGATGCTTAAGAATGCCACTGCAGTGCGCGAGACATAGCTGGATCTAGGATATAAGTGTTTCCCTATATTGGATGAATGGAAAAAAAAAGCAGAAGTTGTTTGTGAAGGGTTGAAAGTATTTTACGATGAAACACTAAAGTTTTCAGGTGTTAAGTAACCAACTGCAAATTTTTATTGTAAAAGTGTTTTTGAAGTAAACAAAGAGATTCTTCAATGGGAATTAAGTGAGCATTCATATCTTCATGACATGGCAATGCAAATGAGATAAAATTTTGATAAATATTGGAGCGAGTGTAGCTTAATAATGAGCATTGGTATGGTGTTTAATCCACGATACAAGGCAAAATGTGTAGAATTTGTTTTTAAGAAGCTTTATCGTAACAATGTTGACATTAAGTTCAACATGTTTCTTCAATCTTTGATAAATGTAATTCTACATAAAAAATGCTGCAATCTTCTTCTGTCAGTTTTTTCATGAATTCATCAGAAAGTATTTCAAGGTCCTCTCTCGATGTGGTATCTGACCAAATGAGTAGAGGAAATGATAGAGAATTTGAAGAATTTTTAAGGAAGGACGATACTAGTTTAGAAACTACAAAATCAGAGTTGGTTAGATACTTGGAAGAAAAGTTGTTTCCAAAAGGAAATGATGATTGAAGTTTCGATGTATTACGTTGGTGGAGAAATTGTGGTGTTCAATATCCTACACTTAATAAGATGGCTCGAGATTTCTTGGTTGTTCCTGATGATGCATAAAATGTCCAGACGTTGACTAACGTCATGAAGTCAAGAATAAACCAGAAGTCCAACGGGTCAAGCCGACTTAAGGCAGCAGGACTGCTGGACCTTGAACGCTCTGCCACCTACGCCCAGAACTGGGAGGTCGGCCAGGATCAACTAAGGGGATCCAGTCCTGTTTCGTCTACAACACGATCAGATCCGCCTTGGAATCTCTAAAGGAAGGGGGTCCATGTAAGCTAGGTTGATGCCTCGCGCCCTAAATTGGAGAGGCAGAAGCGCGTCGCAAGCTTACCGACTCAATCCCGGAATTTTCCTAAAAGATCCCAGCCGATTAAAGATCTTAAGTGTTTAAGCATGCTTGGACTTCAAGAGTCTCAAAGGAGGAAACATCTCTTAGAAAAATCTATCACCTCGGTAGGATATCTACGAATTATCCTTGAACTTAGGAACTTCTATTTATCCTAGATATGAGATAACTATAAGGAAACCCCTAACCACGAACAGTGGGAAACTTCCTGTAACGGTGGTCACAACCGTCTCATCTACACCGTCTATCACAGTCGGTCCAATTCAGCCTGTAAAAGGGGCCCCCATCGTCTTCCACAAGACAGGTTCACTTGACTTAGTAACTCATGCTCACCCCCAAAAGGTTAAATCAATATTCAATCTTTTACTACAAAGAGCAATCTGACTATCTTGAGCGTCGGAGCAGTTTTCTAACCCTTTGCAGGTTTTCTCCCAAGGTTTCGAGGAGCAAGGAGTTGGATCTAGGAGCAAGGAGCAGAAAGAAAACATCTATCAATTAAATAGAATATTCGATCATAACGGACGCTGTCATGCATCAAGTCTCGATTTCTTGCTGATTTAACATCAACAGTTCTGATGTCCATGGTAGCATCAGAATTCGCTTTCAGTTGTGGCCGCAGGATACTCGCGGAATACAGATCTTCATTAGCTCCTGATGTAGTGGAAGCCTTGAGTTGTTTAAAAGATTGGCTACCATCTTTACCTGGTAATACGTTATACTTTCTGTTAGTTAACACCATTTAATGTTTTGTTTCTTTAATTATTTCTTTTTCTTTTTCAGATTTTGAGTTTGAGCAGGACAATAGAAATGAGCAATGAAATGTTAATTGATTTTGTAATGCAACCGAATCTGGGTTGAAGGAAAAAACATAGGTAAGATTTGTTACTTTGATAATGGCATTTTTTTATTATCTAATTTTGTTTCTACCACTTGATTTCTTTTCCTAATCTTGCCTATGAATTCATATTCATTTTAGTATTGGTTTTCAATGTTATTGTTGGCCATCTACTTGTTAGTTGTTACTTGAGTTTCTCTAGGCAGTAGGATACTTCTCATAATATCCTAAGCAGAGAGCAAAAGTTTCCTACCATCTTTTCTGATAGTCTTATAGTATCATTGAATTTTGATTTTTTTTTTCTTTTCTTTTTCAAATGTCAACAACAACAACTTGAAATGAAGACCCTAAGGTTAGTCAGAATTTTGAAATAAGAATTAGTAAGGTAATCAGTTTCTGAATTGTCGACTACATGTTATACTTTTCTGAAATGTCCATGGTGTTAAATCTAACTTGGAGTATGTGTAGCTTATATATTGTGGCTATATATTAGTCGTTGAGACTAGTGTATATTTGAATCAAAGTTCATGCTTGTTACGCATTTAAACTAGCAACTATTTCCTCATTCATTTAATATAGACCCACATATACATGAAAACCTAATCATTCCATATCTCATCACCACCACCCATGAACTTATCAACAATTGCATGTAAATCGTCCATCCCTCCAATATATAGACATTTACTTGTAACATTTGAGTTATAATTGTGCATAC
>BEHA01000839.1:70065-98374 GCA_002897215.1 Eschscholzia californica subsp. californica
TTTATCAGAAAATAGAACTCATAAACATAAATGTCCTTCCCTTTTATTACAATTATAATCAAATTTTATAGAGAGAATGGGAAAGAAATAATCAAAAGTACCAGTAAGATAATTCAACATCAACTACATCTCCAATACATGTAGAAGAAACGGAATTAATCGGTTCCGAGTGCAATCTCTTCTGCTTCTTCCTTGATATGAAAGAATCATCATCTTGTTGAGAATCATAAAAACTCAAATCACTCGTACCAAGGCAAGAATTTAACGCAACCATGTTTCATTCGAAGATATTATTGTAAAGATGAACCTGTATAATAATCAAAGCAAAAAGAAAAAAAGAGAATGTGTTTAACAAAAACCCTAAAAAAAGATCAATAAACAGATTGAAAGAAGGAATTTTTTGGTAGAGAGATGAACGTACAACATTGAACAAAGAAAAATCTTTAAGATTGCACCGACCTAGTTGATGAGAAAGTCGTGATTCGATCGAAGATCGTGATGAGATCTAGTAGTAAGCAACAGAAACCTAAGACAATTCTAGGTCAAAAACGATTATGTTTGTGTAACTAGGTATTTGATTCGGAGCTGAAAAGTAGAAGTTCTTTAGGTGGAGGATTTGTTTTAGGGTTTTCTTTTCTCGGGAGGACGAAAAGGGGGACTGGACTCTCCGCTTGTTTGCGGGGATGGGGGTGTTTGGATGATAGACAGACGCAGTTAGGCCTTAGTTACTGTACTTGTCCAAGACAACATTCCACGAGGGTTCCATGTTTGGCACGCTGAATAAATGGCATTCTAGAATGGTGGTCGGTTCTTGGCTCATCCCTGCACTTTCCATATGTCTCAGCGGTCCAAAACCCACGGATTGGGGCAGTCCGAGGATACTCGGACTAGACTGAATTTGTGTTGTTCAAATCCAACACAGATTAAGCTCAGTCCGAGTTCCCTCGAGCTGCCCCAATCCCTGGAGTGCCGAGAAAAAGAGAGACCCAAGAATAAAAACATGGGACGTCTAGACGCACCTACCAGAAATCACAATTCTGTAAAGATTGTCATTCCTTCTAAAGGAGAATCTCAAACATACGGGAGAAGTGTGAGTTAGCGATTTTGTACTATTATAATCACCAATTAAATCATTTATGGATAAAATAAATCTCTAAAAATCATATCCGAGTGACCGAGTCTAAACCAAATAACATACTAGAGTATCATGATTATTGAGAATCATAGTATGGAATTCTTGGTAATTGAATTCTTTTCTCTTATTCCAAATATAACCTCAGTGGTTAACATATGAGAGAAAAAGAAAAGTTTGTTGCCAATTTCAGAGGATGAGAGATTAAACATCCTCGTTGTGGACAATACCCCCAACTAGGAAGCTCTATAGGCGCCTCTATTATCGTTAAAGGCGTCCAATTTCCACATGGATCACTATGAAATAACAAGTAACAACTTTAACAAGGGAGGGGACTTCTCGAACTTCATCTCTGACTTTTATTTGAGACACACGTCGTATAATTTATTAATTTGATTGAGTTTGGAGTATCTCTAAAGTAAAAGTCAAAAATCTCAATTAGTCATGTGTTAAGTCTGGGTTGAGATTCCATTCTTAAGTGACAAAATATATAAATATCTTCTCAATTTTGAGCGTTTCTAGTGAAAATCTTTAAAGTTGTGTTTCTTTACCTGTTGACTAATTATTTTTTAAGGAAAATGTTGAAAAATTATATTGGTTGAAACTCTAGTGTCGAAGACGGACAAATACAACTATCTCAAATAGACGCTCGAGAGAGAGAAAGGGCGAAGTCACTTTTTTGGAAATTTTCGTTTACGATGTGAACCGTATAAAGAATCAGCGATCCATATTGCCGTTTGGTGTTGGGACTAAAAGAGAAATCTCGGGCCTCTTACGGACTGAACTGAAGAGAAACACAACTTTTGACAGGGCAATGGACATGCGTCACAATTTGATTTGGTGGCTCTAGGATAGGAATACAAGTTTCACCCGTTATAGAATTTTTGTACAAATTATCAGGATGACGGTGTTTCTTGTACAAACCCAAATTCTTTTAACCATTTTTCTCCAAAAATTTATTTTGGTTAATCAATGATGAAGATGAAATTTTATATAGATGGAAAGAAAGAGACCTGGAGGGAAAAAATTGAAGAAAATATAGAAATCATGTGGGAGAGAATGGAGTTACAGAAACTTCTTAATTTTTAATTTTTGAGGTGGCCTTTAGCAAAGTCTTGAGCTAAGTATGAGTATTAACCTGGTAAAAACCATAGATTGGCAGTCATTTTAAATGTCCCAAACCAGTGTTTGCGACATTGCATCAACCCACTCCCCCCTTAATCTTATAGTGTAATAACAAGAGATAATTACGGTTTGAAGTTTCACTTTCAAATACAGTTTCTAGCGTAAAATTGTGTGTTGCTTCTGCTTGGGAGCGGCACTGGAAGCAGAACCCACATTTGTTAATAGTTCTACAAGCAGAGGTGATGCCGATCCATAGATGACAAATGAAAGAAGTGTTGGAATCGGAGTCGATTTTGGCTCGACCCGACTCGTCAAACTCAGAAACAGAATGCGTCGTTGCGTTCGTCTCGTCGAGCTCTTCAATTTAGAGTCAAGAATCACTCAAATTCGATTTTGGATGAATGAGAAATTCAAGTTTAAAGTTTGGACGATGATCGGTTGAAATAGGGACTAAAGCGTCAAGTTGGACAAAGTCACTTTGGGGGCCGTTTGAGCAAAGCACGCACGTCCAAATCTGGACGGCTGACGTTCAGTCAGCGGGAATTCGCGAGATCTGACGGTCGTGCTTTATGACAATCACGACAGCGTTGGGCGCCGTCTAAAGCGTTGGATCAGACAGATCCAACGTACTGCGTCATCCCCGCGTCGGGTAGAAAGCGGCCTACACCCAATCTGTCCATTTAACTGTCATTTCTCTCCTCCGTTGGGCGCCATTCAGTATGGATCTAAGGGATGACGTTTCTTCCGTGTTTTTGAGAGAAATCCAATGGTCCAGATTATAACCTATTCCAATTTCAGTTATTGTTTCGGTTTAGTCCAACCTTTCGAAGGGATACATCCATTAACCCCAAAAGACACTATGCACCCATTCAACTCCTATATAAACAACCCAAAACCATTCCAATTCTCATTCCATTCATTCTCTTCTTTTCTTCTCTTCTCTTCTCTTCTACCAATTAGTATTCTGTGTGTCTGGAATACTGATTGGGAAGTAATTCTGGTATATCTAGAAAAAGGAAGAAAGAAGTTTTGAGTGAAGTTATAATCTAAAGCGCCTAGAAGATTCAAGTCCGTTCTTTTCTTCTCTTTTCTTCTAACAATTAGTATTCTGTGTGTCTGGAATACTAGTATCACTAGAAAAAGGAAGAAAGAAGTTTTGAGTGAACTTATAATCTTAAAACGTCTAGAAGATCCAATCGCATAAGTCCAAGAGCTTATATTATTTACGAAGGTTCGCTCGCTTTCAGAATATAGAAGTATCATCTTAAATAAGCATGTAAATGGATATCCGAATATCCGACATCCGATCCGTGTTCGCATCTGATTTTAAAGAAAAAATCCGAAATTTCGGATATCAGATCCGGATATTTCTTATCGGATAGTTACCTATCGGATACGAATTCGGATACATCAATATCCTATCCGTTAATTATCCGTATCCGAAAATAATATATAAAAATAATAAAATATAAATATTATTATTAAAAATATATATAAATGGACGGATGAGATTAGGTATTTAGATCTAATGGTTGAAAATCCTTATGAGTTGTGACCCAACCCACCCCTAACTTCATTCCCCAAAATCTAAATCTAACATAGAAAAGAAAACACAATCTCTCTCTCTCTCCAACGCTCTAAGAAGAAAAGGAAGAAGATGAAGACGTTGCAAACCCTAAGAGGTAAATCCTCTATCTCTAACGCTCTCTCTCTCTCTATAACTCTCTTTGAATCTCTTTAACTATCTCTCTAACTATCTCTTTCTAAATGCTAGGGTTTCTTTCTTGAGATGCTCGACTGAATCACTGTGAGTCTGTGACGAAGTGAAGAGGGAAACACAATTATACCAAAAAAGAATAGCCGAAAGGGAATATATAGGTTTAATGATTCTCTCCTATTTATATATACATATACTATATATTATGGATTTCATCCTAGATCCTGCATCATTAAGAGAATGGTGTAATTAAATTCAGTGTTTGCATTATTAGTATTTAAAGAGAAACGACATAGCATATAGATTAGAGACCTTATAGAACCTTAGAGACCCAAAAAGTTGGTGTTTCCTTTCGATGCAAGTGGGTCAAAATATCATTCTAATTCGTAATTTGTTCTAGCAAAATCACTTTGTCACTCTTGATAATATAATTATTTAGGAAAACACTGAATTTGATTACAACTCTAGGTTTAGGCTATTTACAAAACCAGAAACAGAGACCATCAATTGTGGGTGGAAAGGTATTTACATAAGTTGGCATAGGTTTAGGCTATTTACAAAAAAAAAAAGTGCAAAGAGATTGTAAGTTTATGTATTGCTTGGTGTTGGTGGTTAAATATGGTAATTTTATGTCTTCTTCTAATCGTAGTTGTTGTGGTTTTCTTCATCTGGATCGGACCTTTCCTCTTGGTTAAGGTTGTTATATCTCATTTACCCTCAATTTTAATTTTGAATTGAGTTTTTGGGTTTGTGAATTCACCCTCACTTTGGTCTTTATTAATTTGCTTTTCTAGGGTTTGTAATTCATGAATTATTTTGTTCAACACTGGGTTAGTTGAATTTATATCAATGATAACAGGTGTATCTAATTTTGTAGGGGTTTTCTTACTATATAGACATCACTAAATTAAAGTGAGAATCTAAATATCTTTCTCCTTTTATGGTTTTCCTTTTTAAGCATTAAGATAATGATAAGGATAAAAACTAGCAAGGATATTTGTTTTGAATACATTTTAACATTCATATAGTGCAACTATTAGTGACAACTTCTTAGGCATGTATAAAATTTATTTTTCATAATTGTGTACTATGTCATTATGTTTTAGGAATTCATCTACTTTATATTTGTACATAATTGTACTATGTCATTATGTCATTATGTTTTAGGAATTCATCTACTTTATATTTTTACATAATTGTACTATGTCATTATTTCATTATGTTTTAGGAATTTATCTACTTTATATTTGTACATATTTGTAAGTGTGTACTATGTATGTTTTAGAATCATTGTTATGCTATATATGGATTGCTTTTACATTCACAATATGAAGATAGTTTCTATGTAGTTAAAAGAATACGATATGGCTAATTTTCATAATTTACAGGTTGAGAAATTTAGCTCTATATAATGTCACAACCTACAACAAGTTTTTCGACTTCGACTACTTGTGCTTCAGTGTCGTCTCAGCCAACAACCGATCTCAATGTGACAAATATAGATAACACTACAATGCAAGAAGAACATGAAACTACAGAACAAGCCCCTGAATGCAAAAAAAGAAAACAGAGGTCACTGGTATGGCTAGAATTTGAGAAAAAAAACAGTAAATGGAAAGATCAAAGCTACATGTAGTCATTGTAAGAGAACATTTGATGCTGATAGTAAACAAGGAACAAATCATATGAAAAATCATTTGAGTACTTGTAAGAGGCGGCCTATGAACCGTGCTAACCAATCAGTTTTGGCTTCTCTCAAGAGTAACGATAAATCCTCAAAGGTCGTAAATTGGAAGTTTGATGAGTCAGAAAGTCAAAAAATTACCAGTGAAATGATTGCTAAGCATGACTGTGCTTTTAATATGGTTGAATATGATTATTTTAGAAAGTTAATTAGATCTTACCATCCAACAAACAAGTTTTATTCGAGAAACACCATTCGGGGAGATCTTCTGAAAATATACTCTGAGATGAAAGTTGAGTTACAACGTGAGCTAGATTCAACATCTTCGCGAGTTAGTCTCACGACGGATTTATGGACAGCGGAACATCGGAACAAGGGTTATTGTTGTCTAACTTGCCACTACATTGACGACGAGTGGAAATTGCATAAGAAAGTCATTGCTTATGTAATGGTGTCGTCTCCACATACAGGTGAAGTTCTAACTGCGGTTATCAAGTCTTTGGCATTGTCATGGAATATTGATAACAAATTATTTTCAATCTCAGTAGATAATGCAACAAGTAATGATGTTATGATAAGAAATCTTAAACTATGGCTAAATGGAAAGAAATCGTTGCTTCTTGATGGAGAGATGTTTCATATGCTGTGTAGGGCACATATATTAAATCTTATTGTACAAGATGGATTGAAAGTCATAGATGATTTTCTTAGAATGATTCGGGAAAGTGTTAACTATATAAATGCTTCTCAAAGTAGACTCGAAAAGTTTGAAAGTGCATTGGCTCAAACAAGATTGGTTGGAAAGGGAGTTGAAAGAGATGTTTCTACTAGGTGGAATTCAACTTATTTGATGCGTAAGAGTGCCATTGCAGTGCGAGAGGCATTTAAGCGTTTAACGGAGTTGGATCCAGGATATAAGTATTTCCCTAAATTGGATGAATGGAAAAAAGCAAAAGTTGTTTGTGAAGGGTTGAAAGTATTTTACGATGAAACACTAAAGTTTTCAGGTGTTAAGTATCCAACTGCAAATTTGTATTTTACAAGTGTTTTTGAAGTAAACAAAGAGATTCTTCGTTGGGAATTCAATGAGCATTCATATCTTCGTGACATGGCAATGAAAATGAGACAAAAATTTGATAAATATTGGAGCGAGTGTAGCTTAATGATGAGCATCAGTATGGTGTTTGATTCACGATACAAGGCAAAATAAGTAGAATTTGTTTTTAAGAAGCTTTATCCTACCAATGCTAACATTAAGTTCAACATGTTTCTTCAATCTTTGAGACATGTTTATTCTACATATGAAACTCCGCAATCTTCTTCTGACAGTTTTTCATGAATTCATCAGAAAGTATTTCAAGGCCCTCTTTTGATGTGGTATCTGACCAAACGAGTAGAGGGAATGATGGAGAATTCGATGAATTTTTAAAGGAGGAAGATACTAGTTTAGAAACTACAAAATCAGAGTTGGATAGATACTTGGAAGAAAAGTTGTTTCCAAAAGGAAAGGATGATTGGAGTTTCGATGTATTACGTTGGTGGAGAAATTGCGGTGTTCAATATCCTACACTTAATAAGATGGTTCGAGATTTCTTGGTTGTTCCACTGTCCACGGTAGCATCAGAATCCGCTTTCAGTTGTTGTCGTAGGATACTCACGGAATATAGATCTTCCTTAGCTCCTGAAGTAGCGGAAGCCTTGAGTTGTTTAAAAGATTAGCTACCATCTTTACCAGGTAATACGTTATTAATCTTCTATTAGTTAACGTCATTGAATGTTTTGTTTGTTTCTTTAATTATTTCTTTTTCTTTTTCAGATTTTGGGTTTGAGCAGGACAATAGGAATGAATAATCAAGTGCTAATTGATTTTGTAATGCAGTTGAATTACATGTTGGGTATGTGTTATACTTTTTTTTTTTTTTTTCAGATTTTGAGTTTCTATTCTTTTTCTTTTTCAGATTGTCGAGTACATGTATACTTGTCTGAAATGTTCATGGTGTTAAATCTAACTTTTACTTGTTTCTTTAATTATTTCTTTTTCTTTTTCAGATTTTATAGTTTGAGAAGGACAATAGGAATGACCGAATGAGCAATCAAGTGCTAATTGATTTTGTAATGCAAATGGTTATGTGATTAACGGTACTACTCTCTTTGCCTTTGCTTTAGTTTAGATAGTTGTCAAACCAAAAGTGAAACAGGGTATAACTTATTATTTAATTTTGTACTGAAAACTATGCCAGATTAAGGTTTGATGTGACATCTCAGTTTACATAAATTAGCTTAGGGTTTCATATTGTTAGTTCATTGACATAGTTTCAGAAATTAGGTTTCATTCTCTTTGTTAGAGATAAATGGGGATTAGGGTTTCTTCTGTAGGTAGCAAAACATAGAAAAGGGGATGTCTTTTTTAGTAGGTCTCATTTGCAGACATGTACAATGGTTATGAATTTAGTTCTCTGCATATTACTTGTTTAAATATTTCGTTTGTAAGTCAATTTGAGTATGTATGTCATCGATTAGTATTTTGTTTCGAACAATGGTTTGTACTTACTGTCTCTACGTTCGGTCTTGATGAATGATGGAATTACTAGTTTAATGGTAATAAGACTTCAGGTATGTATGCCTTGGTGACATAACCTTGTTTTTTAAGTTCAATTGCTAATATGCTAGAATACATTATGTTTGCTCAACCCATCAGGGTGGGAGCAAAATATATGAGTTAGGGTTTGTCTACACCAACATTTCATCTCCAGGTATAGTCTAGTTCATTTGGAGGTATGATGCGTGTGAATAGTTTTTTTTTTTACTTTTATGAGAAGTGGTCTGAATTTTGAAAGGTATGATGCCTTCTTATACGATTTGTTTCTACTCAAGTAGTATATATATATATATATATAACATTGAAGTTATAATTGTTTTGAATTTGTTATTACATCGTTATGCAGAATTAATGACTACAATTTATCTATATTTTCAGGGAACTATGATAAAGAACGAATTCAAGAAGGGATTAGGGATGAAGGAGCAGCAGAGGGCCAAAGGGAAGACTTTTTGAAGAACCATTTGATTTTATTTCGTCTCGCAACTTATATATTGTTTTGAGCCAATAACTTCGTAATTTAAATTAACAAGTTACAACCCTTATGAATTGTGTTGATGATTTTGAAGAGTTGTGAAACTAGACTGATTTAAAATGTTATGTCGAATTGAACCTTCTCTTATTTAAGAGTACTGTTGCACTCGATTTACACGCTGTTTTTTTGTTCTCGGATATCGGATAGTTTTCGAATATCAGGTAATACTAACGGATACGAATTCGGATGTTGACATGTACTATCCGTCGGATATTTATCGGATTCGGATATCCGATAGCTTATCAGATATCGGATACGGATATACCAGTATCCGCTCCGATAAGCTACTATTTACAGGCCTAGTCTTAAAATTCTGAAAGGATAGTCGTTGTATCCCGAAGGCATACACCCTAACATTTGATACTGTTACGAGGGTGTAAAATGTCTTAAGGAAAGAGAATTTATTCTCGCCTCGACTTCATTATCTTTTGTTTATCTCGGTTAATCCGAAAGAAGGAATTACTGATAAAGTCGGTATTCGTTTATCGTTTATCTCTCTATAACTTAGAGAGAGGAAGTTCCCTACTTCAACCCAAACTCTGGCTTAATCAAGACCAGCCAGAGTTAAAGTGAACTCAAGCCATAACCAGAGGAACAACAAAAAGTTAAGCAGATGGTTGAATCGTAGCATTTCGATCCATATAGGATCCCGAATACGAATAAAAAGCAGGTGATCCCTCATAATTTCCTTTGATTGAATGACCAATAAAGCAGGCCTGGTGGAGCATCTTTATTCGTAGTTCCATCTTGGCTTGTACAAGATTCCAATGCTTCAAGGACAAGGAAAAGGCTTGAGAGAAAATATCGTAAAGGTGAAGGAGTTTACGATATTGAGTCTCAAGTTTGAGTAAGAGCAGCATGTTTTTATAAAATAATAAATAAAATAGTCTAACTAAGTTTATGTGGAAAACTTTTCAATGCTGTCTCAGGTGTCTGGCCCTTTGCTCCAAGTCACAAATCAACATGTTTAAGAAGTTAAGTTTAGAGTGGCCAAGAAATCACTCTTTGCCACTAGTAAAAGTTATTTCATTTTTATACAAAAATCACAACTGTACATATATACTATATTTTTGGTTTTTACATTGCATTACTTTAGATACACTGTGCATCTAAATTTATGTACTATACGAGGTACACAATCCAGCCTCTCACTTACACAAATGCGATAAACCTTTTTCACTTTGTACTTATTAAATGTTGGCGCTTGTATGGATTTGTGTACAAATAAAAAATTTCACTGTATAACACAAAAATATCGTTGTGTACTTCATATTTCAGAATGTGTCGAGTAACTTGACATTTTACATCTGACGTAGACTATGTGAGTATATTAATAAATTGTTGTAGATCTTGTATATTGGTTTATCGTCCTATTTTAAACAACGATAATTTCCTTCTGAAACCAATTCAGAGATAGACAGCTATAAATTTTTTATATAAAACAGATTGTTTTTATTCCGTTTTTAAATTCCAAATAAGAATCGTATTTTAAATAATAAAATAAGAAAAGAGGTAGAGAACATAAAATAGTTTAATTAGAACCGAGGCGAGGGATCTCTTCCCTTAAGCCAATAATTCGTCATGTTTAATGTACCAACAGTATAGACGATTTGTCTCTCAGGATACAACGGATTACTTTTCGGATCAAATTTACTTGGATCTGAAAATCTTTCGAACGTTAGTAAGTATTGAAAACTATTAAAGGCCTTAAACTCTCTTAATTCGAAGTGAGTCTTGAACTCTGATTTCATGGCCTATTTAAAGGCGAGAGTTCACTGTTAACAAACAATCACATTTGGAGGAAACAGTCACAACCTTCTTGAAGAGAGGAGGTCCTGATTCACGGGTTTAATCTAGTCCGTTGAATTTAGATATAATCTTGTCCGTCGGATCTTATTTGGTATAAAAATAAAAACAAATGGTTCTTTTATGCGCCTAGGGAGTATGCGCAAAGCGCAAAGTGTGTGCGGGCGCCTCTGAAGCGCCCTAAACGGCCAATTTGCGTGACGCAAAGCGTTGGACCTTTAATTCATACATACTATAGTATGAGAGAGCAGCTTAGTATAAACCCTTTATCTTCCTTTAACTTACCCGATATGGGACTTTCTTTAAATATTTCGCATCTTTCCATATTTAAACCCAAATTTTAAAAATTAATATCTTACGTAAACGGAATCGGTTTTGAGCAAACCAAAGTTTGGAATTCGAGCCCTTGACGAGACGAAGCAACAATACATTATTTGAGTTGTTTCGACAATGGAAACCTTGTCAAAAAGGCAAAAATCGCTCCTGCTGGAGTGTCGATTCCAACATATATCAATATCATGACATGTTTATTTTCGACCTATGAAATGTGAACATTTTCAAACATGAACTTGACTTTTTTTTCTTGGTTTTGCTGAAAACGGGAACTTGACTTTCTTTTTACCGTAACTTAATTTTTGTTTTGTTGATTTCTCAATTATGTCTTGCACATTTTTTAACCTTACAGTTGTATCTCTTGAGTTGATTCTCCATTTTGCCAGTTTTAAACCCTAAACACCTCAAAGAAGATGAAACATCATCCTAAGAGATGATTTAGAACAATTGTTATTCGGTAAGAAAAAAAAATGTATTATGTGTCACTGCAGACAAAGCCGAACATAACACTATTAACATAAACCAAAGCTTAATCAACTTAAACAAAAGAAAAGTAGTCCATAACTAAATTAATGTCAAACATAAAAAATAGGAGAAAGAAGAATCAAAATATTATTTTTCTTATATGACGATCCCCCAACATTTCTTCAGTGGTGATAATTATAGGGCTTATTAAATTCGTGATATAACTTCATTAGTTTACATTTTTTTTTTGTTAAAATCTTCATTAGTTTACATAATCATGAGATATCCATTCCATGAATGTAAAGACTCTTCAAATCTCATGTCGAAGAAAAACATTTTGTTTTTCTTTCCATCTCAAATTAAATGAAAAACAAAATAAAAGAACATATTCTATTCAAATATTTACTATACATAGCGTCATTGCCCATGCAAAGCCCAAATAAAAATGGTTGTATGCAATTATTGTTTAACCTTTGGAAAAGTGAGCGGAGACAAACGATACGTACTATGCATGACTAGTTTATTTTAGATACAATATTATCCTCGACCATAAATATGTTCCTCATTAGGATGATCAACCAATAGACAAATGATTTATACTATTTAGGACCAGTTTATTTTAGATAAACAATGGTACCCTCCACTAAAAATAAAGGCCGCGATTTTGGGGAATAAAAAAAATTCTCCGGGGAATAAAGACTTTTCTTAAAACTAGTCAAATAAGATTGATTTTTTATGTTTATTTTTATTGCTAAGGGGCTTCTAATTTTAGAAGATGCTATAAAAAAGGCTCTTCCATCTCATCACCTCTCTCTGCCACTTCAGCTTCTCGACACCTCATCATCTTCTCCGGCGAAAGTCGCCGGCCGGCCAATTTTCCGGCCGGCGACCTTCGAACATAAAAAAAAAATATATATATTAAGAATTTTTTTCTCTCTCTCTCTAGAACAGATCTAGAGAGAGAGAAGGTATGTTCTCACGAACAGACCTTCAATGGAGAAACAAGATAAATGAAGAAGTGCAGGTTATGCATAACTTCATGGGAAGCAATCAAACAAGTTCTGGTTTGTATTTAGTCTTTGATGGACACATGAATGTGATAAGGGTTTGTACTAAAACTAAATATAAATCTTGCAATAAGGGTTTGTGTCAAACTGTTCTTTCTGGAAACGAACCCAAAAACCCTAATTTGATCAATGAAGGAAAACACAAAATACCCAATAATCTCAATCTTCATAGTTAATTAGTCAATCCAGCAATATGGTATTGTATAATTGAGTAACTATTTACTTGAATTGCAGGCTAATTTGTCCAAGTAAGAACTAATAATCAGAAACCCTAAAATTCACATGACCCAAACACTAAAAAATCAGAACCATATCCATAATTAATTTTAAAAATCATTTGTGATCTACTTTCATAATCTTGTAAAGAACTGAATCGAAATAAATAAAAATAAAATTGAGAGAGAAAGGGGGGGAAGAGAGTTACATTGACAATCGCAGTAATATCCCTAAGAGGAGTTCTTGGGTACCAAGAAGGCAAGACGCCATTGTTCTTAGGGCGTCCTCTGTATCCCCGACAATTACCCAAAGGATTAACATTTTCTGAAGAAGAAGAAGAAACACGTAAGATTCTAGCACGACCATTACTTAATCGATTAATACCATTTCCAACTCTAATCATAGCAAGATTTCTTGAAGCAGCCATAGCCATTAACCCTAATGAAGAACCACCACCAAAACCCACAACTGAATCAGTTCTTGAAGTAGTAATAGATCCGAATAAATTCCTTCCTCCGCTTACCTGACTGAATCTAGATGTATCCACAACTGATAATCTTCATTTATCTTGTTTCTCTCTTTGATGGGCTCATCATTTACCTTTGTGATCTGTTCTAGAGAGAGAGAAAAAAATTAGAGAGAGAGAGGAGAGAGAAAATAAAATTTATTTTATTTTTTATGTTTGAAGGTTGCCGGCCGGAAAATTGGTCGGCCGGCAACTTTCGCCGGAGAAGATGATGAGGTGTCGAGAAGATGAAGTGGCAGAGAGAACATATGAGATGGAGGAGAACTTTCAAAAAAATGTATTCTGAATTCCCCATAAAAATTTATTCCCCGGAGAATTTTCAAAAAAATCTGGATTCCCTCGAGAATTTATTCTCCGGAGAATTTGCTTTATTCCCCAAAGCCGAGGCCAAAATAAATATATTTGTCATTTAGAAGATCAACCAAAGATGAATGACATGTCACTCGTAGATTTAAGGAACTCTTTTTTTCTTGCTTAAAATACTATCGTCTATTTTTTTTGTTGAAACAATACTATTGCCTAGCTAGGAGTAAAAAAGGAAGATGAATAATATATAGTTTATTAGCCCTAAATGAATGAAGGGCTAGCTTCACAGCTTCACCTGTTTATTTTATAGCTCATTTTCTGATAAATCTTAGTACATTATAATTTCAAAGTAAAATACCCAGATTCATCACTTTTTTTTTGGTAAGAGACTCAGATTCATCACTTGGCTACATCAATTTTTTTCTATATTTGCATGAAATAACAAGCAGTCAGTTAGATCGGATTTGCCTTCTATATTTTTTTTGTTGAAAGACTATATTGAAGGGGTCCGTTTGATACGTGTGAAAATGTGAGTAAGAAAGTCGTTTTTCCATGAAAATCAGTTTTCCGCTATTTGGTTGGCCAATTCGGGTAAGAAAATCGATTTCCTAAGAAAACAAAGTGTGCAAATGGTCTAATTTTTTTCCCACCTTTTAGATGGGAAAGTTGATTTCTCACTCTATCCCTCCTCCCATAACTTTCTCTCTCTATTTATCTCCTACTGTAACTCTTTATGTTCATCTATGTCCAATTAATAAATAAAATCAAATTAATAAATAAACTGAAATTCTAAAGGCACCCCTTAAATGCGTAACATTTATATATTGGTTAAAGGCCCAACTAATAAATTAAACCTAATTAATAAACATTTGTCTAAAGGCACCCCCTTAAATTTTAAAGGCACCCCTTAAATGGCTAACATTTATATATTAGTTAAAGATCCAATTAATAAATAAAACATAATTAATAAACATTTGTCTAAAGGCATTCTCTCCCCTTCTTATCAAACATCTAAAATTTGACTTTGAGTAAGTAATCCATTTTCTTTCTAATGGGAAAGAAAGCCATTTTCTTTCCCATACATTTTCTCGCGTATCAACGGACCCTTATAAGAATTTTATATTATAAAGACCACATGGTGGAAAGAAGAATGGAATCTCTTTGGAAGCTTCATCTAGCTCTCTCCCATATTTATTCTAATTGCCCCTCTAGAGAGACACTAAACAAGTGTTAATTAAAATAATCTAAAGTAAAAGTTTGAGATCATCATTTTAATCAAGAAAACCAAACCAACCAACGTTCTGTTTTTTATTTTATTTTTTACTTTTACTCAATCCTATCCTAATTCACATTTATATATTTTTATTTTATTTTTTACTTTTACTCAATCCTATCCTAATTCACATTTATATATCAATCTGATTTTGTTTTCTGGTAAAGTGAAAAAACATTTGACCTAATAAGTCCATGTTAAATAAGTGGTGGGTTTAGAAAAAAAAATCTCAAAAGGAGATAAATTATTGAAAAGATGGATAGGGAATTGCAATTCAAGAATGGTGTATAGCGAGCCCAAATTCAAAGTATGACCTAATTATCTAGAAGGAAATCCCTATCTTCTTGTCTTTAATTTAAGATCATTCAAGATTGCAAAAGATTTTGAATCGATGTTATAACTAACCATTGGAATGATGATTGTTTTCCATTTCTTTTTCTATTCTTTTGATTAATGGAATGTGTGTCGGTGGAATAGGAAAACTACTTTATTGATCTTCATCAACATACATGATACAACACTCTTGTAAGTTGTAAGGGTTAATTCTGTTTTGGCTTCCAATTTGTGTTCAGTTCACCGTTTTAACCCCTATAAGTGCTGCGGTTCTCTTCAGAGTCCACAAAAATTTTGTTTTTTTGTGAAACTACCTTTGGACGCCAAAAAATAATTAATTCTCAAAAAAAAAACATAAAGCCACCCACCAATCTCTTTATTTCTCCTCCACTTCACTCCATTTCTCCTCCACTTCACCCCATTTCACCTCTGTTTCATCTCTCTCTCTCTCTCACTCCACTTCACCTTTCTTCTTCGACGGAAGGCCATCATCGATCAACCTAAATTTTTCGACGACTTTAAAAAAAAAAATTCTTTTTCCCCCCTCTTGTTCGTCTTCTCTCCCTTGTTTGTGTTTGAAGGTCGTCGGAAAATTTAAGCCGGTCAACGACTTTCCGACAGAGAAGAAAGGTGAGGTGAAGAGAGAAAAAGAGAGATGAGATGAAGTGGAAGAGAAATAAAGAGATGAGGTGACTTTACTTTTTTACTTTTTTGGGAGCTAATTCTTTTTTGTCTTCAAGGATAGTTCGGAAAGAAGCTGAAATATTTTTGGCCCTTGAGAACCAAATCGAATTCTCGGAAACTTACGGGGGAGTTTGTTTGAGATATCTTTTACTTATTAAAATGTGACGGTAAAAAAAACAACATAATAGAGAAGTAACTGTTAACGACTATAATAACACAAGAAAAATGAAAATTTTTAAAGTGAAATTTATTAAATAACATAAGAAAATTAATTTCATTTGAAAGTTTCTTTTCGATTATGATGCATTTAGATTTGGAAAGCAAAAGAGGCTACTTTATGGATTTGATGTGAATTTGATTGTAACATTTCTCTCATAGTGGAATTATGAAAGGATCTAATTCTAAAGATGATTAGGTTAATCAATTAGGTCTATTTCAGTATTTTAATAATGTGATTTTTTTTGTTAAAAGAATTATGTGAAGTTGTTGAGAAGTAATGTCACTATAAAGTTTTTGGCTATTCTTCTGTCTCATAGATTGTACTCTATTTAGGTAAAACTAAACCTATGCAAGAGAAGCAGACAACTCATGCAGAAACTATTTTAGAAAATTATCTACCAATATTTGATCACTTGGCCAATTTTTACCAGTAAATTGTTTCTCTTTTTCTTTTTGTTGCAAGTAAATTGTTTTTCTTACCCTATTGTTATTTTCTTTTCTATTCTCCCTCTCCACAAAAAAAAAATGGCCAGCGCTTTGGGGAAAACAAAATAGTTTCCGGGGTGTGAAGACTTGGTAAAAAATTGGTCAATTTTGATTGAAAATTTTATTTTGGGGGAAAGCAAAATAGCTTCTCCACCTCAACTCTCTCTCTCCACCTCACTTCTCTCTCTCCACCTCACTTCTCTCTCTCCACCTCATCTTCTCTCTCCCCACCACTCTCTCTCTTCTCCGACAGGTCGTCGGCCGGAAAATTTTCCGACCGACGACCATTAAAAAAAAGAAATTTCACTCTCTCTCTCTAAAAAACATTTTTTTTCTTCTCTCTCTCTCTAGAACAAATCTAGAGAGAGAGGATTTGTTGAAGGTCCCGAACAGGACCTTCAACAGATCGAACGGACCTTTAACGGATCTGTTGAAGGTCCTGTTCGGGACCTTCAACAGATCCTCTCTCTAGATTTGTTCTAGAGAGAGAGAGAAGAAAAAAAAACGTTTTTTTAGAGAGAGAGAGTGAGGTGAGGTGGAGTGTTTTTTTTATTTCCCCTTAAAATTTATTTCCCGGAAAATTTCTAAACTATTTAGCTTTCCCCAAAGCGCTGGCCAAAAAAATAGGAAAGAGAGGGAAAGAAAGATATTTCCTTTCTCTGTTTTTTGTGCCTATGATAAGTAGTTCCAATCTCATCGAAAAAAGAAGGAGTAGTTCCAAAAGAACCTAACTTAGGTTTTATGCTCTCCAACCTCAATAACCTCTGCTTCTAACTCGAGAACAATATTAAATTGTACCTATTTTTTGATTTTGTAATTAAGAACGGACCTGAATATACTATATTTCCTACCAAATAAGTATTGTTTGTATTTTTATAAATATGATTATGAAATCTGAAATGATTGTATGTGTAGTTTTAGTTGTTTTGTTTGTTGATGTAGAGGAATTGGCCGAGAAATACATGGATGAGATCGAAGCGGCCAAATACAAGGGTGACAAACTAAAACGGCCAAAATCGAAGCTACGGGTGTCGGAATTGGACGAAATTTTGAGGGATGGTGCGAAATAGCGTTCCGGTCATTCGTTGTCGCTTCGTCACAACGGGCCCACTTTGAGGGGCAAATTCCATCGTTTAGGGCCTCAAAACGGACTTTTACTAGTTTTTTTCTATTTTTGGTAATTGTTTTCAGTTTAGATTACTACTATTCTAGTATTTTTATTTTTTTAGGAGTTTCTATTGGAGTTTGACCAAGATTATGAAACCCTAAGTCTATATAATGAGGGCTTAGAAGTTGTTTCAGTCATTCATTCAATCAATAAAATTCAGTATTTTTGTATTTTTGTTATCAATTTCGGTTCAATAGTCTTTTGACGGAGTTCTAAGGCTTTTTATCAGTTTTCCGCTGCGTCAGTTTTTATGTTGAGATCTTAAAACAAGTTTTTATATTCAATGCATGTATTTTCGGCTTTCAAAATAAGTCTGAATTTGAAAAGTTTGTCTAAAACTTTAAATTGCTTAGAAGAGTAAACTATTACAAATACTCAAATTATACAAGTAAATTACAAATTATTTATTTCACCTTCAATCTTTCATATTTAGATTTAACAAAAAATGCAATCAACACATCATAATATATGAATTCTTTCTAATATAATTCAAATAGAAGACAAGCTAGAATCATAAAATATATGAATAAAAGATTAAAAGGTAACAAATTGACATCCTATCCCAAGAACTAAAACCATTAAATTTTTACAAGTAAAGACAGAACATGGCATCTAAATTACCAAACTGTTCCATTTTTTAATCTTTTTTTTTTTTTGATGTGACCATTTTTTAATCTTAAAATTAGACAAACCAAACTTCCTCTATATTTCATATCACGTGACATACAGATAAATATCATCTGAAATATGTAAAGTGGGGGATTAGTCATCCATAAAAAATAATGGGTAGACGGTCTTTTTCTTTTTATTTAAAGAATGGAGTCAATTCCCCAATTATCGAAGGCTTTTTAAAACACGTAAATATGAAATGAGAAATTGATGGGCTACCATAGTCTTAACTGTACTTTAAATGTCAGATTGCATTTTTGTTGTTGTTGAAAGACGTTAGGTTGCATTTGGAATATGCAAAATGAATATCAACACATTGTGAGACATTTTTGTACAAGAGAGCGTGGGAAGACATTTAAAATGTCTTAAACAAATAAAACCGATATTGGAAAGCATTTGGCCAATAACACTGATCATGTCCCCTTATATCCACAACTACTGCCCTGCAACCTCTCGCCCATACGACGACATTGCATTATGCCTAGATGAAGATTACATATCAAGGGTCACATGTTGTGGCCTTATAGAGGTAGTCCCTGTATAAAGGTATAGAATTAAATAAGAATAAGTCTCTCCCCTGTCTCTCCCCTGTCTCTCGTTTTCTTTTTATAAATTCAATGGCTCCCACCACAACACCAAAGAAGTCATTTGAATAGGTAGATGAGTGTCGGTGGTGGGCTGGTACTCCCAAATGAATAAAAAGTGACAGCTGTATATATTGAAATAAAATTTCAATTTCACTTGGAGATAAGACTTTTTTCTAGGTCGCGATCCTGATTAACCAATTTCATCTCGAAAAAAACAAAAAAATTAATTTGAGGGGAACAGAATATCCTTGTACGTATGTATGGCAGACACTTTTTGAAGATCTACCAATAAATCAAGAATATCATCAATTTGCACATAGCCCTATTTACAGAAGATGAACCACGTATGGATGCCATAGTTTATCTTCATTTTTCTGTTCTTGAGCGTTGATTCTCTCATCAAATTCTCTTCAAACGAGCAAAACATTGTCTTAATGTTTAGTTCCCATCGTAAGAATTTCTTTCTAATCATTTATTTTTTAAACAGGAAATTCATGTTTTTTTTGTCAAAAAGACAAGTTATCTTTTCGTCGCCCCATATATAGTTTGGAAATAGGTTTGAAGGACAATTAAAAAAGCACTCCCATTTCTAATGGCGAAATTGCCCTTAGAGTCTTAGCTTGCGAAGCTTTGCAAACTAGTTTGCACTGCTTTGCAATCTGGTTTACACTGCTCTGCAAACCCGTTTGCATTGCTTTGCAATCTGGTTTGTCTTGTAATGACTTTGCACCCACTTTGCAAACTGGTTTGCAGAGTTTTGCAAACTAGTTTGCACTACTTTGCAATTTGATTTGTCTTGCATAACTTTACAAACTGGTTTGCAAACTGGTCTGCAATCTGGTTTGCAAACTGGTTTGCAAACTGGTTTGCAATAAGGTCATTTCGTCTTTTCCCTAGATTAGATTATTTACAAAAATGCCACAGGGAGCTGAAGCCAATAAAAAATTGATAAATCCTTTTTAACTAAAAATCAAATTAGGGACGTGATTCATTGAGCTCGAGCTCACACGGTGATCTGTGAGCTCGAGCTCCATAGTCGTCCATCTCTCCACGTCTTTAAAAATAATAGTTGTATTTTCCTTAAAATGAGGAGTGGTTAAAGGCAATAACTAATAAACCCTATTTCATAGTTATAATTACAAAACTACCATACAAAGTAAATCTTCAAAGGTTTTCTTCTTCGTATCTTTTTAAGGAATTTTGACCAAATTTCTCCATTTTAATAATGCTTTACGGAAACAAAAACATACCAACTCAAAAACTTTAGTTGGAAAATTATTATGTCATTCATCTATCATTTAAAATCTTTTTATAGTTAAAAACTAATATTATCACCTCGAGAGTAAAAAAATATTTTTACATTTTTACAATTTGGCACTAAAAAAACCCAATAGTTGACATTGAGTTCTTAGATTATTAGCTATGGCCTTGCCGACCACCATCATCTCTCATCGATCAAGTAAAAGAAATCCTTCTCATTTTGATTCTATCTTCCTCCAAAATCCTAATGTCTTGGGTAAATTTTAGAGTTACTATGTCAAGTGACATTCAATGGATACAAGATGTACATTTTCTTTTGTAATTTATAGGAAAGAAAGACTAATTTGACTAAAGTTATTATACGAATAACACATTAACATGAATCAGACTATAACGACTCGATGTCTCGATGGATGGTTAACCATATACACTCGATCGTGACTGAGGAGGATCTCTTTGTAATTTAACAAAATCAAAAGGACGGAATTCTCATTTCCTTAACTAATAAAGAAAGACAAAAAGTTTGAAAATATCTTTTTTTTTTTTTTTTTTTGTTGAGAGAAAAGTTTGAAAATATCTTGGCCTACGTAACATCAATTTTAGATACCCTTGGATAAAAAAAAAACTGAGTACGTTAATTTTCAGATCTAACGGTTACTTACGGTAGCTTTAATTCTTAAATACTAACCCTATTATGAAATCGGTGTTTTTTACAGATCCACAGAGTAAAGAAGTTGTTGTACACGAAGTGAGACTGTAGAGAGAGAAAATAGAGAGAGAGAGAGAGAGAGTAATAATGGGGTGGGGTACTAGGGACGAGTAAAGAGAAAACGGGCAAGAAGGATTCAATGGTGAAGAAGAAGAAGATGGGGGGTGGTGAACGGGCAGCAGCTGCCCGATTTTGGATGTGACAAGTGAAACTCACATGTTTGCAGAGCTGTCTTTCTCTTTCTCTTTCTCTTTCTTCACTGTATCTACTTTTGGTTTCTTCTACCATCACTTTTTCTCTTAATCATTTTATTTTAAGTATTTGATTTATAAATCTCTCTCTTTTCTCCCAAGATTAATTAATTAGAAAAATACCCAGAAAAATTTATGGTCAAAGACTCAACCTTTTCTCTGTACAGTTGTTGCAAAAATTTACTACTTATCTGATTATTAGAGAGAGAAAGAGATAATAATGGGTTTTGGGGGGGTGGGTTTGGTTTGGTTTTGTTTTGACACATCAGTTGTGTCGGCGGAGATGATGATAAAAGTTAAAAACGAGTGGCATTAGACAAGTTGGAGAGAAGATTTATATATTATTATTATTATTAGTATGAGTTGTTTGTTGATAGTGTAGTTAGGGTTTCTCTATCATGATCTTTTATTAATCAACTCAATTATTGTTCTCTCTCTCTCTAAAGTTTTGGGAATCTGGGTGTTTTTCTTCTTCTTTCATTGAAGGTGTTTGATAAATTTACTGAAAGAAGAAGGTAGAGTGAGATTAGTTCTTTTTTTTTTATGAATGTTGGTTGGGGTAAGAAGGAAAGAATATTAAGAAGGAAGAAGAGGGTTTTTTTTGGTCGGCGGGTTTCTCTCAAAACAGCTTCATTCTGTTCCCTTTCTTCACCCAAAAAAGAAAAAAAAGAAATGGGTCTCTCTGAATTTAGTGAATCTCTCTCCTCTCACTGATGAGTGAAATTTACTTCATTTCTTCCAGATCTTAGTAGAATTGATCAACATAATTAGATACTGAGAAAAAGATCAGAATTTTCAGACTTGGGTATCCAAGTGTCCAACAGATCTGGACCAAAATTGGGTTTTTTCTGGCAGTTGTTTCTTCTTCTCTAAACAATGGAAGCTAGTGCTGGTTTAGTTGCAGGTTCTCATAATAGGAATGAACTTGTTGTCATTCGTCGTGAAGGAGAAGCTGCTGTAAGTTTCATTTTTGATCTTTAATTCATGGGTGCATTAATGGGTAGATGCTCAATTTTCAATCAATTATGTTAGTTTTAAGTTTTGATCTGATTTATGCTTTCTTATGATCTTTCTCAGCCAAGGCCATTACAGCAATTAAGTGGGCAAATTTGCCAGATTTGTGGTGATGATGTTGGGTTGACTGTTGATGGAGAGCTCTTTGTGGCCTGTAATGAGTGTGCTTTTCCAATTTGCCGGATTTGCTATGAGTATGAGAGGCAAGAAGGAAGTCAAGTCTGCCCACAGTGTAAAACTAGGTTTAAACGTCTCAAAGGTAACAACTTTTGTACTTACCCTTTGATCTGTATGAATTATGGCTAGTCACTAGTTGGTTACTGAATAGCTTCATGGGTTCTAAGAGATTTCTTCAAATTTTGCAGGTTGTGCTAGAGTTGCTGGTGATGAAGATGAAGATGACATTGATGATCTTGAAAATGAGTTTAATTTCATGGGGAGAGATGGGCAAGATATGCATCAGTATCTTGCTGAATCAATGCTTCAAGGTCATATGAGCTATGGAAGATCTGGAGATATGGATATGCCTCAAGTTGTTCATACAATGCCTCAAGTTCCTCTGCTTACTAATGGCCAGATGGTACTTAACCACATATAAATTAAAAACCCACATTTAATTTTCTTTGTTTTCCTCCTTTACTGTCTTAATTGGGTCTGATTGGGACCTGGGATCACAGTTTTCCACTTCACTTGACTATACTGAGTTTAAACTACCAAGAATCTGTGATCATTCTGTTGTTTTCAGATATACTTCTTTTGAGGTATTGATCAGTTGATGTTTATGCCTTGCTTATTAAAGAAGGAATCTTGGTTTATAGGTTGATGATATTCCTCCTGAACAACATGCATTGGTTCCTGCTTACATGAATGGTGGAGGGAAAAGGATTCACCCCCTGCCTTTTTCTGATCCTGCCTTCCCAGGTATTCACTCATAATGGGTTTGTTGCTGTTTTCGGTTTTCGCTGATTGTCTTAACCATCTTTAACTGAACTAGTAATTCTATTTTATAGTTCAACCCAGATCTATGGATCCATCAAAGGATTTGGCTGCTTATGGTTATGGAAGTGTTGCTTGGAAAGAGAGAGTGGAGACTTGGAAACAAAAGCAAGAGAAGTTACAGGTGACGAAGAATGAGAATGGTGGTAAAAATTGGGACGATGATGGCGATGGGCCAGATCTACCTTTGTAAGTACTCAGTAATCGTGTTCAGAGTTGTTGAGTTTATATTCCAGTGCTCAACCCTAAAACCGATATAACCTTGATACGGGTATGAATATTGATATCCAAAAGGGGTATGTGGTTTAGGACCGTATGAGCGGAAAAAACACCAAAAAAGGATATGACCATACACAAATAATATTTCCATCTTCCAATATGACGAAAGAAAATCTATAAACGTACTGTCAATATTATTCTACCTCTTAAGACTAATATGAATTATTATTCCCCTGTATATTTTATGATAACTAATAAACAGGATTCATTCTAAGCTACAAATTGATAATTTTATGTGGTAGATGCCAAATCGTTGATGGTTCTTACTAATAAACTCATGAGTATTTCGTTCACGAAATATTGATATCTTCGTTCTTGTATCTTTTTTAGTTCATCTAATCTAGTAACATTGTAAAAATGTTGTTGTAACGGCCTAACGGGGATATAGTAATTTGTTAATCTAAAATTATCTTTCCTATTATTGTTAATCAGAATGGATGAAGGTAGGCAGCCATTGTCAAGAAAGTTGCCAATACCATCAAGCCAAATCAACCCGTATCGGATGATCATTATGATTCGGCTTGTTGTTCTCGGTTTTTTCTTTCATTACCGTATCACAAATCCTGTGAATGATGCATTTGGGTTATGGCTTGTATCTGTGATCTGTGAGATTTGGTTTGGTGTTTCATGGGTCCTTGATCAGTTCCCAAAGTGGCTCCCAATAGAGAGGGAAACGTATCTTGACAGGCTATCCCTCAGGTAAATATTCAGTGATCTCACTTCCCTTTGTTTTTTTTCTAATACTCAAAAAATACCCTTCGGTCTGACTATAATCCTGATTTGTCTTTAGATACGAAAAGGAAGGGCAGCCATCTCAACTTGCTCCAGTTGATCTATTTGTCAGTACAGTGGATCCTTTAAAAGAGCCGCCTATAGTCACTGCAAACACTGTACTGTCCATTCTTGCTGTTGATTACCCAGTTGACAAGATATCATGTTATGTTTCTGACGATGGTGCTGCCATGCTAACATTTGAAGGGTTATCCGAAACATCTGAGTTTGCGAGAAAGTGGGTACCATTTTGTAAGAAATTCAATATTGAGCCACGTGCACCAGAGTTCTATTTTGCCCAGAAGATAGATTATTTGAAGGATAAGATCTTACCCTCATTTGTAAGGGAAAGAAGAGCAATGAAGGTAAGGAGATCGCATAATAAATCATTTTATCCCATTGATCAAATTTTTCATGGTTGCTCACGTTTGAATATGTTTTGATATACTCTTATAGAGGGAGTACGAGGAGTTCAAAGTTCGGATTAATGCATTAGTTTCCAAGGCTCAAAAGGTTCCAGAAGAGGGGTGGACCATGCAAGATGGGACCCCATGGCCTGGGAATAATGTCCGAGATCATCCAGGGATGATTCAGGTGAAATTCTCATTCTTCAATTTCGTCCCTGATAATGTGATTCTTACACTTGCGGCCCTAATGTTTCATGCGTGATCAAAATGCAGGTTTTCTTAGGGCAAAGTGGTGGAACTGATACAGATGGAAATGAATTGCCACGACTTGTTTATGTCTCGAGAGAAAAGAGACCTGGATACAATCATCACAAGAAGGCTGGTGCCATGAATGCCCTGGTAGGCGAAAATGTTACCAATTAATCTGATTCCATGTATTTTGAGTAAGTGGGCAAATGTCGCTAATGCTTGTGATTTTGAACATTTCTCGAAATCAGGTCAGAGTTTCTGCTGTGCTTACAAATGCACCTTATATGTTGAATTTGGATTGTGATCACTACATCAACAATAGTAAGGCTATTAGAGAAGGAATGTGTTTCATGATGGACCCATTGCTCGGAAAGAAAGTTTGCTACGTTCAGTTCCCGCAGAGGTTTGATGGTATTGATCGCAACGATCGATATGCTAATAGGAACACTGTATTCTTCGATGTAAGCACTATCTCATCCAGATCTTCTATTTGCCTTTCTTTTATCTTAAACACTTTTACTTAGTACTTGCGAAACTAATAATTTTCTTTTGTTATCAGATCAATATGAAAGGTTTGGATGGGATTCAAGGACCCATTTATGTCGGAACTGGGTGTCTTTTCAGAAGGCAGGCACTATATGGTTTCGATGCTCCAAAGGCAAAAAAAACAGCAACAAGGACCTGCAACTGCTTGCCGAAGTGGAGTTGTTGTGGATGTTTTGGTACAGGGAGGAAAAAGAAGGCTAATAAGCCAAAGTTCGGCAAGAAAAAGAAGAATTCTAAGAAAGGAGAAGCGGTTGCTCCTGTATTTGCTTTAGACAGTATAGAGGAAGGAATTGAAGGTAAACCTTATCATGTTTAATTTAGTCTAATCACTTACTATTATTTGTTTCTTTTGTTTGTTTTCTTCCATCATTCCCCTTTATTTTTTATAATAATCATCTAACTCTGTATGAGTTTGCGTGCAGGAATAGAAAATGAAAAATGTGCCCTAATGTCTGAACAGAAGTTGGAGAAGAAGTTCGGGCAATCTTCTGTGTTTGCGTCCTCGACTTTGCTTGAGGATGGTGGGGCCTTGAAAAGGGCTAGCCCTGCTTCTTTGCTCAAAGAAGCTATTCATGTCATTAGTTGTGGCTATGAGGACAAGACAGATTGGGGAAAAGAGGTAACAGTCCGACAAATATGATTTTAAACTTAAATGTTTAGGGCCTGTTCATTTCTCGGCAAATCTTTCTCTACTTATATTTTGTTTTCGTTTAGGTTGGATGGATCTATGGTTCCGTCACAGAAGATATCTTGACGGGTTTTAAGATGCACTGCCATGGGTGGAGATCCATTTATTGCATTCCTAAAAGACCTGCTTTTAAAGGATCTGCACCTATCAATCTTTCTGATCGTCTGCACCAAGTTCTTCGATGGGCACTTGGTTCTGTCGAAATCTTTTTGAGCAGACATTGTCCTCTCTGGTACGGCTATGGTGGTGGACTTAAATGGCTTGAGAGATTCTCTTATATAAACGCAACCATATACCCATGGACTTCATTTCCTTTATTGGCTTATTGTACCTTACCAGCAATCTGCCTGCTCACAGGCAAATTTATCACTCCAGAGGTATGACTTAACAAAGTACTTCCATATTTTTACCGCTTTCCTTCATTTTCGTGAAGTCTGAATCTAAAATATTTTTCGTTCTGTTTATTTGCTTCAGTTGAGCAACGTTGCTAGCTTATGGTTTTTATCACTCTTCATATGCATTTTCGCTACGGGTATCCTGGAAATGAGATGGAGTGGGGTTGGAGTCGACGAATGGTGGAGAAATGAACAGTTTTGGGTTATTGGAGGTGTTTCTGCTCATCTTTTTGCAGTCTTCCAAGGGTTGTTGAAGGTATTGGCTGGTGTTGACACCAACTTCACTGTGACATCGAAGGCTGGGGATGATGAAGCATTTTCTGAATTATATGCATTCAAGTGGACAACTTTGCTTATTCCCCCGACTACATTGCTCGTAATAAATATTGTAGGAGTAGTGGCCGGAATCTCGAATGCTATCAATAATGGGTATGAATCATGGGGGCCTTTGTTCGGTAAGCTTTTCTTTGCTTTCTGGGTGATTGTCCATCTATATCCATTTCTCAAGGGTCTACTGGGTCGACAAAACAGGACACCCACGATTATTATTGTGTGGTCGATTCTTCTTGCTTCAATCTTTTCTCTATTGTGGGTTCGTGTCGATCCGTTCTTGGCCAAGTCAGATGGACCTATCCTCGAAGAATGTGGTCTGGACTGTAATTAGCATGTCCTCGAAGTTTTATGTTTCTGTCACCACGTTTAGATACGAAAAATGGATGATGTACATTTACAAGGTCATTTGCCGATGAAATTCTGCAAGATATAGATAGATCATAAAAAGGGTTATGTTGGCATCTTTCGCGAGTAGGTTACCATTTCAGAGACCTCTTTCTACGGCGCGACAAGAGAACCAATCCCATATGGTCAATCAGAGATTTTCGGTGTGTGGAATTTTATGTTTAAATATATTAGTAGAGAGTTTGTAGCAAAACTCCTTTGATTCTTTATTAGTTTGGGTGCAAAAATGTGAGGAGGAAGAAGGTCGTACTCTGTATATTATTGCAGTTCATCTCTATCTGGATATTCGATTTCTTCACAGAATAAAGTCGGGTGAATTTTCACCCTTGTATTACCCTCGTTGAAGAAGAACAAGAAAAGAGAGTTTGAGTTGGAAGGAAAACTTTTTGGGTGAAAGAGAAGGGTGGTGGTGGTGATTCATTGTTTTTCTTGAGGTACTCTTGGTTTATAGTGTAATAATCTTATTCTTAGTTATAATGTGAAAAAAAGCTGAACAATTATGTGTGAATTGATTGTTATTTATGAACATTTATAAGTTTTTGATCTTTCTTGTTTTAAGTTGGGGTTATTTCTCAAATAGCCCCCAACTTTATGACCGGTTTCCTGTCTAGCCCCCTACTTTATCAAAAATACTCAGATGGTCATCTTTTTCAGTTACCGTTATAACACCGTCATCACTCCTCTCTCCTCCATCTCATCACCTCTCTCTGCCACCTCATCATCTTCTCCGGCGAAAATTTTTTTTAGAGAGAGGAAAAAAAAGGTTATTTTTCAAATGTTTGAAAGTCGTCGGTTGGAAAATTTGTCGGTCGGCGACCTTCGCCGGAAAAGACAATGAGGTGGCAGAGAGAGGTGATGAGATGGAGGAGAGAAGGTGATGAGTAGTTAACATGTTTATAACGATAACTGAAAAAGGGGTCATCTGGATATTTTTGATAAAATGGGGCTAGGCAGAAAGCTAGTCACAAAGTTGGGAGGCTATTGGGCAAATAAGCCTTTTAAGTTATTTGTCTCTTTCAAACTTAAATACTATCATATCAAATCTTAACCACTTGGTGCCAAATGTAGTGAATGCT
>BEHA01000839.1:105488-116328 GCA_002897215.1 Eschscholzia californica subsp. californica
TGAGATCTTGTAATTCCATATAATGAGCACAAGGATTTCTTGATTTGAGAAGATCAAGAAGGTATTGAAACAAATCAATCTCACAAGCTATTCTCAATGCACCTTTATATGAATACCCAAATTCTTCAACCGAGAGTTGTAGCAAATTCTCAAACAATGGGTGATTTAAATAATTGGCTTCCACTTCAAATTTACATGGAACTTCTTTACCAACATAAACTCTAACATGACCTTCTGGTAGACGATTCGAACGAGATGAATTCTTCAATCCACAACACAATATCTTCTTCATTAAACCAGTCATGATCTTGTATTGAGTGTTTATCTTTTGTGGGTACTTAGTATTTTCAGTAGAATGGGTAGTGTTAGAGAGATTTCAAGAGAGAGAAGAAGCTTGACAGAGAGAGAAAGTTGATGTTGAATGGTTTAATTGTTGAAGGTATTGATGGTGATGGAGAAGGGAAAGATGGTGATATATATAGTGCATATAGTATTAGAAAAGAGAGAGAAAATGGAATTAATTATAGTTTTGGCTAGCTGGGAGTACTAAGTACTAACTAACTACTAAGTACAAGTCGTTAGTGAGAAATAAATTGATTAATAGGAGAAATATTAGCATAAAAATTAGTCGACGTAATATTATTATGATTATACGTCAATTGTCATTGACTAGAAAATAAATTTATCGATATTACGTAAAGATTGTTCAATATTTAAAATCCTATGGGCCAAGTTGAGCAAATAAAATAAATAAATAATGAAACTAAAAATATAATTAAAATGAAATAAAAATACATAAAAATAAAAATGGAAAATAATAATAATGGTAGAGGGAGGATTGGAGAAGAAGCATGAAATATAGAATGATGAAGTGTGAACTTAAGAAACTTGTTGGTGTTGCCAAAGTCATAAAAGACAGATAGAAGAAACGCGTTTGGCGGGGAAGGGAAGGGGATTAGAGTCTCCAAGAAAGTTAGAGAGGGATTAGAGTAGCTAGATATCATCCACTCTCCCATGTGAGTTTTTAAAGCTTTACACCCTTGTAACTACTTAATTAATTGATTTTTAGGATGACTTGTCATAATCAATTCAATAATTAACTAATTAAATTTCATTGATTAGTCTCTGTACCATATTACATGTGGCACATGCTCATTCTCCAATGATTTAGTAGATATAAATTTATAAGAAAATAGTTCTAAAATCTATTTTAGGCATCCAAATAGACCTATAGAGTGCCCAAACATTTATTTAGCCCAATATTGTGGACTTAAACTATTATTCGAAATAACTTTTCTTAAAGATAAAAAATCGATGATTTTTGGATTCTCAACACTACAATAAAAGACTAATATCGAGTTCTTTCGCCTCATTCTCTCGTTTGTTATTATTAATCGCCCTCGTTAAAAGAAATTGGAGATATCATCTCTTTTACCTTATCTTCATCAAGCAAGTATAAATCCGAAGTACGTTTATTTTGATGTGAAAACGAACTTTTTCTCATTCTTACATCCAAAAAATAATTTGTTAGTTCTGAAAAAATCAATTACATTTAGAATCGATTATGGGTTTTTCTTGTTCTTCATTCGAAAACGAATAAGCTTGTTTTGCTTGGATTTGATTACGTTAGTTTTCTTCAATTTCTTTTTTGTTTAGTCTTCGTTTTATTGATCATGTCTTTCACAATACATTAGTTCTTGTCATAATACTATTAGTTTGTCATAATGTATTATGATATGTCGTTTTTAGTTTCTTTATCATGCACAAGTACCCTAGGATTTTTAGGATGTAATTATTTAGGAATTAAGGATTGTTTTTTGTCACTTCATGAGATGTATTACTTTCATAATACAAGGTTGATGTCATAAAACAGAAATCAGTGAAGGTTTGACATCAAAAGAAAAAAACTATGAAAAAGACATGTTCAAGAACAAGACATACTGAAAAAAGAAAATCAATTTTACGAAGAAATAACATTGTGGAAAAGCGTGGCACGATGGGGCGTATAAAGGATATGAATTTAGATATTGTAATAGAATTTACGTACTGTCATATGAACTTTCAAATTGTAAGATGATTGAATTATAACTTTCATATTTAATTTCATTTTTATAATGTGATTTTATTTTTGGAATTTAGAATGAGTTTACTACCCATCCGCGTACTAGACGCCTTTGAGAAGGAAAGTGGGAGAGACGTAAGGAATTATACCAAATTAATCAAATATTAAGTTAGAAAAATGAGAAGAAATTAATATCAATTCTTGATTTTTAATTTATTTTATAATAAATATATTATTTTTATAGTTAGAGAGATGGTGTCACATGGGTCAAAATCGAATAATAAGGACGATTAACAAAACTTGATAATATTTATTATCAATAACAAAGTTTCATAATATATTATTGAGAATCCTAGGGCTAAATAATTGATGAAGCTTCATAGTACAGCTATAAATGAAACAATAACTGCATCCACATGGTAATGACATCTGAAACTAAAAAAATTGAATTGATCTTCGACACATTCTTCTAGCTAGCTTCATTTCGAGATATGTCGTCATGACAACCCTCATGATTCTTCCTTCATCTTCACTGTCTCTCTCTCTCTAAAAGATTTCATATCTATGGAGTTGTATAATTGTCTTGTTTGATGGATTTTATATAATGCAAATTAAGATGTAAGAGAGTATAGTGGCATTCCCTAATGACAACAAATTATGGATGTAGTCCACCACTACTTGGTGTAGTAGTAAACACTTACTCAGTTACTCTGAAGTCTCAAGATCGATTTTCATAAAAGTCTGAATCTATAATTTATTGAATTTGAGTATAAATATGATAGATTTATGAATAAAATGACTTTCACGCGTCATTGGATGACTTTAAAAGTCTTTATTTAGCCCGCCATGATGTCTTCGAAATTGTAGTTATTGAGTTTATTCAGCTCATGATGTATAAATGTCATGTAATAATATATCACTCTTTTGAATTAGAGATGTTATTAAATCTTGAGAATTTTAAGTTTTGAGTTTTTTGCATTGGAGATTTGATACACATTAAATACCTAATTTTGGTTATAAATGTTCTTAGCTTCTACTTTTTACACATTGTTCATGTTGTTTTCTACTCCCTAGGAGTATTAACAAGGATTAAATTATTTCAACATAAGAAACAAGGATTAAAGGTAATTTATCTTTTGACTTATCTTCTGATCATGGAAATCATAATTTCGAAACAATATTCACATTAAACCCACAGTAGAGAGTTCAAAATTTTAAAGAAAAAGTTCGGCCACCTATTTTTATCTTAACATGTAAATAATAATTGTAGATTTATTGGATCATGAACTAAATTAAATTAATATAACCTTCTTAGATCATATGAAAAACATTCAATTGCATCAAAGATTCTACTTTGTCATGGATCAAATTTCAAGTAAATTTGTTGTTTATAATGCAAGTAGAACTGAAGAACATGTGATATACATGTGATGTTTGTATATGCTATACAAATAAATTCAGTTACAATAATTAAAATAAATCATAAATATTTATTCAAACTGTCAGTAAAAATTTATTAATAAATTCCACTATATTTTTTTCTATTTAAATTTTCTGTACTGTAGTATCAAATTGTTCTTTATAATGCAGATGGTAATCTATAACTAAATTATGTACAACCTCAGTTTAAATATGTCGAAGTTCAAAATATCAAACCAGTTGGACTTGATCAGTGCATTTTAAAGCTACCTAAACGTTTAGTCGAGATAAATTTCTATAAGCGAAAAGTAGTAGTATTTCTTTAAGAAATTAATGACTTCTTCTTCTGCCCGTTGGCGTATAGAACTTCAAAATAAGTTGTTTTCGGGAAGTCCACGAAAATACAAAAGTCAATGGTTGACTATTTAACTAATTGAAAACAGAACAAAAAGAAGGTAGGGGCCAGTTGCTCACAATGTTTATTGGAGAGAAAAACAATTTGGGAGACCAAGAAGGATGGGCTCACCATTTATTTTTGTTCTTCAAAACAATAACTGAATTTAAATCATACAGACAAGGGAGACACCCTCGTTTTATTTCAGGTTTTGTTGTTTTAGAAAAAATAACATTAGGCATTGAAGACGAGTGTTGATATCGTATAATTGAAGTTATATGGAGTAGTTCAATGAACCGGACCATACCTTTATGGTTTGTTTAATTTTCTAGGAACCTCACTTCTAAACCCTAAACCCTAAACCCTAAATAAACCCTAAACCCTAAATTCATTCTCGGACATACTTCATTTGTAAGGGGGCATGTAGTCGTAGGAATAAGGTCAGATTAAGCGTTTGGGTCGGCCAGTCCTGATAAGAGATTTATAAGCCTCTACGGACACTGGATCCATCTGAACCCATCAAAATATTTAGGTCGACCAGGTGGTCTAGGCTGGTTTTATATATCAACTAAAAGTTCGCAAGACAAAAAAAACTGGTTTTATATATCAACTAAAAGTTCGTAAGACAAAAAAAAATAAGGGAAGTTTTATAGGACCCTCTCATTTTTGTTAAAAGGTCTCTCCATCATTGACTTGGTAACTAGTCACTGACCTTGTTTGGTTAAAGGCCCCCCCATACAATGGTTAAAAAACTCACTTTAAGAGTGTAGAATGCCCACATTAGCAATCTACATATCTCAACCTTAAATCTCTCCAAAACTCAAATCCCTAAACATTTCTCTTCTCCACTTTGGTGATAACCAAACTTTAAAAAAACTAAACCTAGTGTTTGAGAAAGATGAAAGAGGAAGAGATGAAGATGAAAAGAGGGAGAGAAACACCGAGAGAGAATGAGGGAGAGATGAAGATACTGATAGAGGTGATAGATTTTACAAAGAGAGAGAAGATAAACTAATAAAGAAATGAAACAGAGCTACTGACCCAATTTTCAGTGGGTTCGGGCGAATTATGCAATATTTACGGATCGAGTCCACCGTAAAATGTTGCATACTTCGGCCTGAGCCTACCGTAAAATGTTACGTAATTCGACCGGAGCCCACCAAAAATTGGGCCAGCAGCTACTGGCCCAATATTAGGTGGGATCAAGTCGAATTATGCAACATTTACAGCTCGAGCCCACCGTATTTGCCACCAGTAGTTTTTCGGTATGGTGTGACTTGAAACCTCACTTGGGGGTTTTCTTCCTCTCTTGATTTTCATTCCCTTCCAGACGAAATGCTTTCAAATAAGGTCCGCAAATCTTCTTTCTTGTGTTGCTAACCAGTAAATTCAAGTATTCAAACAATGTAATTCCAAAACATCGAAAAAAACTAAAACTAAAGTTATGAGGAAGATGAAAGAGAAAGAGATGAAGATGAAAAGAGGGAGAAAGAAGAGAGAACAAGAGAGAGAAACCGAGAGAGAATGCGGGAGAGATGAAGATGAAAATGACGATAGTGATAAAGGTGATAGATTTTACAGAGAGAAAAAAGATCAACTGAAGAAGAAGAAGAAGATGAAACAAAGATTATAATGATGAAAGAGGGGTCGGGCTTTTGATCTGTCAAGGGACTTTTTTTTTGTTTCAATAATTTTGACCTAACGGCGTTAACTTTAATGTTAGGTCAAATTAGAAAAACGAGAGTGTTTTTTTTTTCTGGAGGGACACTTCTAACAAAAATGGAAAATATAGGGGGACGTTTTTAAAGGAGGTGCCCTTTTAACAAAAATGAGGGGCCCCTATCTTCCAAAAAACTATTTGTTGAAAATCTTGTTTGTACAACAAGCTCTAAATAAAACGAAGATTGAAGATCTTATGTAGCTCTCCTAGAAAGAAGAAGATTCTCGTCTACCTCTAGCCTGACAAACATATTCGTGAAAGTAGATCATAGATCTGCAAAGATATACTGTATCTAACAATTTGTCGAGTGGAGGTTTTGTGCATCCTAAAAAGTCATTGAGGCATAAAAAGTTGGGTGGAAAAATCTTAGATTCCCCCCAACACCCTTCTTTCACAAGCAAAGGTCGTCTCCTGGACTACCATTCTGGAGACCCTTAAGAACATTTCTTCTCTTCCTCATCTCCTCCCACCACCACCACCACCGTCGTCTCCCTCTCTCTCTTTCTTTCTTTTCTCTTCTCTCTCTACCCCTCTCTCTCTTCTCTCTCACTGTTCCGCGCAAAGAGAAGAGTTCCTTCGCCGGAACTCTGTTTGGCTAAGACAAAGGGAAACAGTTTTGGTCGCGTAAGACCCCGAAACAAACCCTCAGGAATGTTTCACCAAAACCCCTCATCATGGGTTTTAAGATTTCACAAAAGGGGGTTCCAAGAAGGAGATTCTTCCTTTGCCGAAACAATAGAGACAGAGAAAGAGAGATGTCGGTGGTGGTCGGAGAGGGTCGGATTAGAGGAAGAAGATATGAAAGAAGAGGTGGCCAAGTCTTGCCAAAAACTTTTCCACCAAAAGTCTTGGATACCACAGACATTCTGGAGGATGCCCCAAAGCGTCTTGGATACCACAGACATTCTGGAGGATGCCCCAAAGCCCCGGTCATATGTTACAAAGAAGATGCTCCGACTGTGAAGATGATGGGAGAGCGACTGTGTAACATATAAGTTTCTCCACTAGAAACAAAAATTCAAATTTTATTATATCAAAAAATAATCCCTCACATTTTTATCCCAAATATCTGTAATTTTTATATTATGAGATTCGTCACTTTCATTTGGTCTACTCATAGTTTCGCCCCTGCTAGGAATGTACTTTGTAATTCCAATAGGAATCAAAACTTCTGCTCAAATCTGAATAGTATGAGAAGGAATAATAGATCGAAAAAACTGAATTCAACTACTCGACAACTCTGTTAAAAAAATATTAATATAAAATGGAATCAATCAAGAGTAGTAATGTTCATCATATGCTTTAACTCCCTTACTTAAAGACCCTGACAAGGAAGAGACTCAAATAAAAGAGTAAAAACAGTGAAAATCTTAAATAACATGATGATTTTACATCCCTACTTTATCCTATCCTCCTTTTATAGGTTCACTATCTAACCAAAAAATAATATCTGAAGAAGGTCGGGAATTGATCCTATCTATTTTCCGTGTTTCGGGACCAAAACAATGAAGGAGAGAGACACAAGCATAAATATGAAGCCGAAACTATGGAGTACCATACCAGGTTTTGCTAACCTCTTAGCCCTTGGTTCCGCCGAGTTCAATATCTTTTACTGAAGTACTTTCGACTCCATCTTTCAATAATCTAATCTCTTCTTCTGTCAAACTGTTTTTGGTATCAGAGAGATTGATGCTTTTGGCATTTGCTTGTTGTTTTTCGAGCTCTACTGCCCAGCTATAAATTATCATACCAAGAACAGCAACACCCATGCCAAATATGTTCTTCAATGTTAGTTCAGAATCGAATAAGATCCAACCTAATGTGAGAACACATACAGTTTTCATGTGACCTAAAACTTGAAACGATGTAGCTGAGAATCTCCCGATGCATAGATATTGGCTCACGTTGCAGAATACGGCTAAGGAACAAGAGAGTAGTATAAAGAACTGCATATATACACATACGAGATATTATTGTGTCTGGCCACTTTTGTGTCAAAATGTCGATAATGAATGACTAGAGAGATGATTGATATTTCAAAGGAGAAAGAATACTTACAATCACGCCAGATGATAGTTTGTAGTTTGCTATGAATTGACCGTTGAGGTAGTAATCAATGAAAGGACCAAAAATCAGAAGGGAGAGAGCTTGAATTGGAGCTGTTTTACTTAGTAATTCAAATGAACCAATTGAATACTTCTTTTGTAATGATCCAATTGACTGTAATACAAGAGAAATTCTCGATTAGAAATTCGATGATGTCATAGACAGATGAGATTGGTAACAAACATGTAATATGTACAAAATGCAGTTAGAACTATAGTCTAAAACGAGTGCTTTCGGTGTGCTGCAGAAAAGGAAAATGATGAAATTCATGTGATCATAATTCTACAGTTGTAAAAGTACTATCAATTCCCTAGCTCCAGATAGCTCGATCACCATCAGGTATGTCTAATTTTGTTCTGCCTGCCTAAAATACACAATTATCTCAGATATCCCGGAACTATCTTTTCGACCCAAAATTTACCATCATGGATTACTTGCAAAGCAACAAGTTTTCAGTTTCTTTTTGTGGGTGAAACACCATCAAGTATCGATATATCTTTATGAAAATGACAAAAGTAACTTTAGTCTATATTCAGAAAGTTAAAAATGGATTCATCAACTAATCGAAGACATCTCTAGCTATTGCACAATGAACTCTCGATAATTCCTGCAAAACTAAGGTGACTACTATCTGACCGAAAGCACGATTCAGAAATAGAGAATGCAAGAAACTTTTTTGAGGAATGACCAGAGAACATCGTCCAAGATATGCCACAAATCGACAAAGAAATCCAACGAAACACCGTAATAAAACCGTATTTTGAATGGAAATATCATAACGATAAGAAGGAAGAAATCAAGTAAGTACTCACAATTTGTTGCAATGATGTAGATATAACTGCTACACAAGCGCAAATGAATCCTTTCGCATTAACTTTCACATCTGTTACAGTACAAACACCAACACCCACTACAACTACGAGCACAGACATCTTCACCTCCCTCGAGTAATGTTTGCTGTGAATGATCCACTCCATCACACAAACCACTGGAATCATACTCAGTTTCGAAATCTGTACGACGAAAAAGAAAATGTAAATAAAACAAGAAATATGGTTTTTTTAAGGCATTGGCAGGGGAAAAATAAGTATTATAGCAGAAATTTTGTTACAAACCTGATAAAAACCAACAGAGTTTAACATGAGACTCAAATTCATCCCTGTAATTGACATATTTGCGACAATTGAGAACCAGAGAAGCTCCCATAACGGTACATGCTTTGGAGCAGAAAGTCCAGTAGATTTGGATACCAAACCCACCAATGCAGTAACACCGAAATGGAATCCGGTTAGAGTTGTAGCTGGAAAATTGACAAACAGTGGTTTTGGGGAAGATCAATTATAGAATGAACATGTAAAATCGATAGAAGAGAAGATTGGAAAAAGGGGGTTAAAATTAGGTTTCAATTTTTAAATGAATAGGGTTAATTTTGGACCATAAATCCATAAAAAGATTGATACATCAATCATGTTATCTTAAGCAGTTTAGAGCTCTAAAGGCATATGCAAAAGCACAAGTTAGGGTTAACTTATTATGTTTGAACATCAATTTCAGCAAATTAACATATGCAAAAGCACTTGATGAAAAAGGGAAAAACGTCCCGTTTAGGTTAACTGAAAATTTCCAAAATTGGATGATTCACAACTACGGATAAGAAAGCAAATTCTTCATTAAAGTAAGATTTGGTAAGTTTATCCATCCAAAACCAAGAGAAAATCAAACAAGAATATGAATCAGATAACAAAAACATCAAATCTCAGCTCAGAAACACAAAATTCTAAAGAATCATACCGCATCTGAAAGGTATAAACGCATGGAATTATTCTATAACTTTACAAAGTATTGATTCCCTTGAACAATCAATTAGATCATTGATGCTTCATAAGATCAACTGAAATCGACTATAAGAGAATCTGAATTTAAGTGCGAGATCGATATCAAATAAGACTAATAAGATAAGATGTCTCAGATCTGATAGAGAGATACGAACCGAAGTTGAAAGCGTAACCGCTTGAAGACATAAGTTGTTTATTAGCCATGATAATGCCAACGGAGCTAACAACGTTCATCGCCCAAGCACCGAAATTTGAAACAGAAGATTTCTTCTCGTCATCCATTTTCTAAATCTTCTTTCTCTCTCTCTCTCTCTCTCTAAAAAAACTGATGATGAGAGGAAGTTGTCTTTAATCTTCGATTCTCTTTCTACTTCTAGTAGTGTTTTCTATATCTCTGTTTTGTTTAGAGATAAAGAAAGGAATAGAGAGAGAAACAGGAAGAAGAAGAATTCACGCTTTCATTCCTTCTTCTCTGAACCCCTCATGCAATTATCTTCTCTCTCTCTCTCTAGAACTCTAATCTCTCTCTTTCTCTCTCTAAAACTCTTAAATTTCTCTCTCTTTCTGTGTCGGACTTAATACAGAAAAAGAGGAAGATGAAATTGTGGTAAGTATAGTATAGGTAACGTTTTCCTTTAAAAGGACTATAAGAACATTTTATTCATTTTTTAACCATCTTCATTTCTTCGAGTGTGACAATATTAACAGGAAACAAACACCTGGTAAGAAAAATTTCTTGTGAGTGGGGATTTGTGACGGGTGGGTTTTGCAGGTTAGACTTGGGCTGGAAAACAGTTTGGGAGCCCGTGATCCGAAGGGGACCGTCCGGACCACTTAAGGCTCGTGGACACAATGAGCCTGAGCCGGGCTTACTACGGGACACGGGTGAGTCTACCTACCCGAGTCCCAACCCAAAATGCCCTTCATAAGAAGTATAATATCATCCACCCCATAGGAGACCTGTCCGGTAGTACTCGCTAGTCGCCTGCATTATTTGTGCAATCTAAAGGCTAAGATTACATGTCTCTTCAAGAGAATCTCACTCATTAGATATGAAGGGTCGTCTCTTCAAACCCTAACTCTACATTTATATATTTCTTCGTACAATTTTTTTTTTGCAGATCTTATTTGAAGTCTTGAAGATATCGTGTTTCACTTGGAAATTGTAATTATCTTAATTTTTGTAATTTTACTTTTATGAGTGTAATGTTCTATCTTTTTTGTTGTATAATTAATGAAATTCATCATTTCTTTTTAAAATATACTCCTTCAGTCTCAAATTAAGAGACCCAGACTCTGTTTCC
>BEHA01000839.1:116506-135999 GCA_002897215.1 Eschscholzia californica subsp. californica
TGATTCTTCTTCTTCACCATTTCTGTTACTTCTATATTTTCATCATCTTCTTCCCTGACTACTTCGACGTATGGTCGGAAATGTAAAAGAATAAAGACAGGAGTGCTTCTAGACCTTTTGAGCCAAAACCGTTTGACTTGGTTAGGATATTGGAAAGAGGTTTTTACTTGAAATAGGCGCTTTACAACTTCTCGTTTATCTCATCAAAAAAAAAAAACTTCTCGTTTCATCGTTTCATTTTCGTTTGTACGAAGCCATTGTTATTTTTTTAACTACTTCGATAAGATAATGTTTACTTCCTTCCCAAATTATACTTTTTGTCTTATTCTTTTTTCATTTCTATATTTTCTGCTTCTTTCTAAGTATTTTCCTTCTTCTCTATCTTACGGTGACTACTTCAACAAAAGCTTTGTTTTTCTTTTTTTGTTACAAAACAAAGGTCTTGTTACTCTTGGTCTTGGATATAGGAATTGTAACATTTTGATTTTAGAATGAAACAAAAAAACGCACATAAATAATCAAATAAAGACAAATGACGCGTGAATATCTGGTTCTACTTCAATATTACGAATGTTGCAGAATAGATTTTCTCTTGGGAGAACACCCCCTCTTTCAAAGAACCGTTGTATCAGAATCTGCTTGCCACTATACTGTGGATTATCTGGAAAATTAGATGTGATCACTGTTTTCAATATGAAATTAATTCTCTTCCAATTATTATAAATATGATTTTAGCTTTTCCAAAAAATACTTATACCACTCCTAGCATCAAAAACCAATCGCAAGGAAAATGGAACCCGCCTGAACCTAATTGGCTGAAAATTAATGTTGATGCTTCATTTACCAATGTGAAGGAATTTACAGGTATTAGTCTTATTATCCATGACTCTGATTCTAAATTTATAGAAGCTCATACGAACGTTACGAGAAGTAGAAATAGTGAAGAAGGAGAGGCTTTGGCGATCCTAGCCGGCCTGGAATGGGCGGTTGAACATGATTATAATTACATTATAATTGAAAGTGATAATATTAATATCATTCAGAATATTCAGAACCCGAAGCATGAAGTTCAATGGCAGTCCAGAATTCATTTGCGGAAAATTCTAGAGATTAAACGTCAGATCCATAAGGTGAAATTCAGTTACACTTGCCGTAGATTCAACACCCCAGCGGATAAGCTTGCTAAATGGGTCAGAAAGAAGAAAAAATCGAAGACTTGGAGCAGAATTCCTTACTTTATGTTTTCCTTGTATTGTAATGACACTTTGTTAGCTTAATAATATTGTATCTCTTAACAAAAAAAAAAAATGACGCGTGAATAGATATGTAGGTGTATATTATGGTGTGGAGATATGCCAAACTTCCAAAGTATCTTTCAAGAGAAGTCTCCCATAACTTCCAACGAAAAAAAAAAAAGTCTCCTATACACGTGAGTTGTGGCCAGGAAAATTATAGGAGTAACTATCTCCTGCACCATATGAGACAATATCGTGGGACCATAGGTCAATTATCTTCTTTTTGACGGACTTAACTACAACCGATCTTTATAATGAACGGAAAGGGTACCCATTTAATTATTTCATTGGCAAACCTATAAGGTGCAAATGATGGTAATAATCCAAGACTATTACAGAAGAAATAAGCATTTTGAAACATTTCTTGAAGCTGAAATACAAATATTAATGTTATTTTACTCCAAATTGATTGATTATATATATAATATACTATGGTCTATATACATACATTACAATAACAATAGCTTAACATCTTCTGTAATGGAAGACTACAAATTAGTGATTTTTTTAACCCTACTTTATCTTATCTTTGTAAAGTGAGGTTCTACCAATAATGTGTGTAATAAACAATTAGTATGATCAGAGTAAATAATTATGGCAAGTGTTTTAAAGTTGTTTTACACTTCATACACAATAAATTAAATTAACACTTTTTTGACCCTTGGATTACAACTATTGACTTTTCTTTTTCCCTTTATCATTGTCTAACTTTTAGAATATCAATCCTCACAAGTCACAAGCAAAGCCTCTGTCAACTCTATTATGTAATTTTCTTTTTTGAAATGTAAGATATCTTAATGATGGGATCCAATTGGAGAATTGAATTCTTATACAAATTTTCAATGACTTTAAGAATCCCCTTTCAAAATTTAGCTAGAGTGTCTTACATTCATATAAGTTTGATGATAAATCGTTTCTACTGAAATATGATTCCAGAAACTTCATTGGTTTAAGAGGAGTATCCAACTACTGAACCAAAAGACAATAGACTAGTAACTTGTAACTTTTCTTTCCTATTCTTTCTATCCTGAAAATTCTATGGTGTTTTCAAGTTGTTTTACACTTCATACACAATAAATTAAATTAACACTTTTTTGACCCTTGGATTACAACTATTGACTTTTCTTTTTCCCTTTATCATTGTCTAACTTTTAGAATATCAATCCTCACAAGCAAAGCCTCTGTCAACTCTATTATGTAATTTTCCTTTTTGAAATTTAAGATATCTTAATGATGGGATCCAATTGAAGAATTGAATTCCTATACAAATTTTCAATAACTTTAAGAATCCCCTTCCAAAATTTAGCTAGAGTGTCTTACATGCATAAATTTGATGATAAATCGTTTATACTGAAATATGATTCCAGAAATTTCATGAGTTTAAGAGGAGTATCCAATTCCTGTACCAAAAGACAATAGACTAGTAACTTGTAACTTTTCTTTCCTATTCTTTCTATACTGAAAATTCTATGGTGGTAACCTCGAACTGTATCGAATTCTAGTAAAACAACAGAAGTTAATATTGATTCAAGCACAAAAATAAATATAGCTTCTTCATCTAATTTTGATTTTTGTGCACTTGAGAGAAGTTGATATTGGTGAAGTCTTATGGGCAACCTTTTATTTTTCTGGAAACACTGCTAACTGAAAAGGGAATTCAGTAACCTTGTCCTTAAAAACTATAGGCATCCAACAAATCCCCTACTTTCCAAAGTTTGATGCTTACTGAAAGGGGAATCCAATAACCTTGTCTTCGGTTCTATAGGCACCCCGAAGCGCCTCCGATTTCAAAGCTCAAATAATTTGTAGGGCGATGCTCTGTCCAGGAATTATCCTGGGCAGATAGACATTTTCGAAACACATATGCTCTGCTAAGGGATAAACAATTCTCTGTCGTTCATAGGTTAAACTTGGATCTGTTAGTGTGTTGAAGCGATAATTTCACTCAACAATCTATTTTTAGTAAATTAGTAACAAGAGTCTAATATAATTTCGAAGCCCACGGAACTAATTCTCTTGAAAAATCGGCTTGCCATATGAATAAGTATCAATGCAGTGCATTTTTGCTTCTAAAAGTGACGTATATACATATGACGAAACGCTCAACATTTTAATCTTATCTCCTATTATAAAAAATGGCCAGCGCTTTGGGGAAAGCTAAATAGTTTCCGGGGTGTGAAGAGAGAGTGAGGTGAGGTGGACAGAGAGTGAGGTGAGGTGGAGAGAGAGAGAGAGCTGAGGTGGAGAAGTATTTTGCTTTCCCCCTAAATAAAATTGTCAAACAAAATTAACCAACTTTTGACCAAGTCTTCACACCCCGAAAACTATTTAACTTTTTCCAAAGCGCTGGTTTAAAAAATTTAGTCAATGTCAAACCAATGGAATGTTTGACCCAACATGAGCACAGATGTTCCAATAAAAAGAAACCATCCTGTATTTTGACTTATCCAATAAAAGTCTCTGAATGGGAGCTGCCCAGAAGGTGACTGAAGGCATAGTTGGTAAGAATGCAATCTAATTATAAAATATAAAGAAGATGTGAAGAAATTTCGTGTGACTTTTTCTTTTAAGTTCTAGACAGATACAGGACTTGTGTTAGTCACTGACTCACTTAGGAGAGATTCCACTCTCTGAATTCTTTAGGATATAAGGACTCCCTGAATTTTTTTTTTTTATGAAATCGGACTCCCTGAATTGGTTGTCAAAATAAATGGATTGGGCAAAGAAATGTCAAATATTTACTAAACCTAAATGACTATTTCAACAAAACAAAAAAAACCTAAATGACTAAGCAAAACGAGAAATTAATTTTGACAAATTAAAAAAAAAAAAAGTCACCAAAAATCTAAAACAAGTAATAGAAGTCACCAATTCAGGGCCCGTAGCCCGTCCGAGCCCGCCTGCCCGAGCGGGCTCCAACGGACTCGGGCAGGACGGGCTCGAGTAATTTACTTAAAAAATATATTTTAAAAGAAAAACAAATTGATATTTCATTTATAAATAAAAGACAAAAATTACAAAAAATACACAAAAACAATATTACGTCAATAACAAGTATAAATCAAAGAATTTTAACAAAAAAAAAAATATAAATTACATAAAGCCATATCTACTGTGAGATCAATCAATGGTTTATTCTTATTAGTTCCTTATCTTCTTTTCCATGATATCTGTATAGGGAAAAATTCATCATCCCCTGAAAACAACAAGCCATAAATGTATTCAATAACCAAGATGATCACAAATCAAGGTTGACCCTGATGATACATGATAGGGAACTTCGAAAAAGAAACCACATAGATGATAGAAAACAGAAAATCCTAAAGTTATACTTCATTAATAAAACAATTCAAACCACAACAAAACCCTAACCCTAAATATTTCAACTTTCCCAGAAAAAAAAGTAACTCTAAAATCAACAAAATCAAACCAAACAAAGGAAAGATAAGAATAAACCACATAGATGATAGAAAACTCTAAAATTATACTTCATTAATAAAACCATTCAAACTACAACAAAACCCTAACCAACAGTAAAGGAAGATCAGAAGATTACCACTATAATTGACAAGAGTCCGCACGTACCAACTTCTGAGTAAAATAATCTGAACAATTTAACACCAAAAGGGGCGGCTCCATGGGTGATTTAGAGATTACAGAAAATGGAGGTGAGATTTTAAGGTTTATGAATATTTTAGAGAAAAACAGAAAATGAAGTAATGATGAAGAATGGGGGTGAGATTTTTAGGGTTAATGGAGATGTTTGAGAAGAAGAGAAGATATATGGAGAATAAGGGTGAGGATTTAGTAATGGAGAAAATAGAGGAAACAGAGGCTATATAAATTTATAATGGAGGTGACTTTAGGGTTTGGGAGGAATGTAAATCAACGGTCGAACGGACCCTCATCGGTCGTCGGGTATCGGGTGGATCTATCGGGGCGGACTCCGGGTAAGGAGCACTGTCCGAATCCCGCCCACTATAACCCCGGTACAGCGGGACGGCTCAGCCCGACACCCTGTTCACTTCGGGCTACGTGTCCTCACGGACTGGGCGGGTAGGGCCGGGTCTCGGATTTTCGGACCGTTTTCCCAGCCCTAGATATAACAACAAATACAACGATATAACAATCATTTATGTTATTTCTAGTCATTTCATTTTCATTGTAAGATAACTAGATAAGTTAGAAACACCACTCTTACTTTTAATTATAAGATTTGTTAAGAGGAAAAAGAGTTAGGCTTTACACATGTTTTTGTTTAATCTGGTAGCTAACCTGCTTATCACATCTTTGATGTATCAACGCTATTGTAATGACACTATCATACATCCGAAGTCAAATTCCAAACAAAAAAAATACTTGGTTAAAATAACCACTTACCAAGTCAGTTTACACCCTTTGAATATCGATTAAGAAAAGAAAGAAAACCATAAATTCATTCACGTGCTCTAATTATAGTCAACTATAGTTTTTTTTTTTTTTAGTTGCAAGCTAGTCAACTAATAGTTGGTAATCGCACAAAGTCATGCCCCAAGACTAAATTCTACTACAAATTATTCCCTAAATGATAGCTTGTAACTAGATTCACTTAACCCACATATTTAGTGAACATGAATGAATATGAATAGTTAGATGACCCCTTTTCTATGATTTTGTCCTAACTTAAAGAATTGCGACTTCTTTTCTATAGTTTTGTCCTGACATAAGAATTGCTACTTTTGGGACACACTCAAAATGGCCAGAAGACAAAAAAAGTTTTTTTAAATCAGCGACAAAAAAGTTAAAAAAGACAATATGAAATCCCTTATATTCTTTTTTTGTTAAGAGATAAATCCCTTATATTCTTAGCCAGACATAAATTTACTTGTGTATGTTTTGCTGAAAGATTTTATTAATAACTAACAATGATAAAAATAAATGACCAGAAATAAATTTACTTTAGTTGTTTTACATAATCAGTTGCATTACATATATATATTTTCACAAAATGCTAAATTACTTGTGTAATAGGGTACCGCAATCGAATATTTAATTATACTTTAAACTAAATAAATGTAATTAGTAAATTCGAGTTAGTAAACGAGATGGAATTGGGAAAAAAAAAACTGTCCTGGGCAGATTATTAATGGGACATAAATTTTTTTTCCTTAATATTGTCTACGGTGGTCATTATAAAGACAGTGATACATCGATACGATGTGATAAGCACGATAATTGCCGAATTACTACTGGTCTAAAATCCGACGAAATTAAATGTTCTAAAGCCGACGAAATTAAATGGCCTAAAGCCACATAAATTACTTTATTTGTAATCAAGTTCAATATTCCTGAATTTGCACTTTCATGGGATCGAAGCTGAGACCTCTGAATTAGGGAGTAGATGCTTTTACCAACTGGGCTACCAGTTGTTGGCATTAACGGGACATAGTTGGGGTCCGGGTTACCATCCCAAACTCAGTCATGTTTAAATCCTAACAGAAGAGGACCATGTAGATATTTCTATAAAAATAAGGAGTGATGTGAGAATCTAGCCGTAAGTTTGGGGGGCATTCAGGGAATCGCTCAATTTATTTTCTCACCCTTGAAGTCCTTCCTTGTAGGAGAAGAAACCCAGCTATCGTTTAATTGGAAAAAAGATAACCCAGAGATCCTCTCACCATTGTGGTTGAACGTCAAAACCTAGTTTCTACTGAATCACTCGGTCATGTTCTAAACTACGTTTCTCTCTCTAAACTTTAGGATTGTAGAGAGAGAAAGACGCCTTCTAACAGTTGACAAAGAAGAAGAAGAAGAAAGTTTACTGGAAAACTTTATCCGATTTTGTAGGTAAGAGAGATTTTCTCTGATCATGATTTTTAATGATTGATTTTTGTTCATTGTGCTCAGCTACTGGTTATTAGGAGGATTTGATTTCGTGGTGATTTTCTTGTTTAGGTTTTAACTTTATTCCTTGTTTATAGCAGTATTTGGGGTTTCAGTAAGTAGAGGAGGTTATTAGGAGGATGAAGGTTACTGATTCAGCTGGTGGAGGTGGTCGTTGCATAGATGAAGATGATCTATTTGGGGATCCAAAATCATGGCCGCCAGGTTTTCGATTTCATCCAACTGATGAGGAACTTGTTCTTTATTATCTTAAGAGAAAGATTTGTCGTCGTCGTCTCAAACTCAATGTCATCGCAGATGTCGATGTTTACAAGTGCGATCCTGAAGAATTACCTTGTATTGATTCCCTAACCCTAATCTTTTCCTACTGTCAAATTCCTAATTCAATCGAATTGCATATTTACTCTATTTCAATTCCTTTTTTTATGTTTATATGTTACTTTTTGTTGTGTTTTGTTAGGGTTTTTGATTTATTGGTCTTTTATCCATTAAAAAACATCTTCTTTTACAAATTTGTTGAACTTTAATTTGGGTTTCGGTAGTAGAAGTTGAAGGATTAGTCATGTTTGTAATGAATCCAGGCAAATCTGTGTTAAAGAGTGGAGATAGACAGTGGTACTTCTTTAGCCCTAGGGACAGAAAGTACCCTAATGGGGGGAGATCAAATCGAGCTACTGGACATGGTTATTGGAAAGCAACTGGAAAAGATCGTCGTATTGAATGGAATTCTCGTATCGTCGGAAACAAAAAGACTCTAGTTTTTTACAGAGGTCGTGCTCCTAGCGGCGAACGAACTGATTGGGTCATGCATGAATATACCATGGATGAAGAGGAGATTAAGAGATGCAAATATGTGCAGGTTTACTGCTGCTTATCCATATTGAATTTCATGGCTTTTGAAGTTGATTACTTTTCTTTAACATCTGGGTTTTTTGGTTAGCAGGATTCTTATGCCTTATATAAGGTATATAAGAAGAGTGGACCTGGTCCGAAAAATGGTGAACAATATGGGGCACCATTCAGAGAGGAGGAATGGGCAGATGACTGTGACCCGGTAGGAGCTAAGCAAGATAACCAATTGCAGCATGTAGATAGAAATGTCTGTAGCGAGAAAGCGTTGATCAACAACCAATGTCAACCTGAGGTTGACATCCTTGATGAAATTTTGGGGTTTATTGCAGACGAGCCTCAGATAAATGGAGAACAAGAACATGGTCTGGAGTTTTTATTACCCGAGGTATCTAAACAGTCTTTGTCTTTCTATTTTCTGTCTTTTAAGTGATCCCTCAAGCCCGAAGGAATGAAAAAACATAAACATAAAAGTTAGACCTTAAATGAGTAGGAACAATCATAACCACTCACCCCCAATGTTTTTCAGAGAACTCTGGTTGAATCTCACCTAAACACGGAACACTTGAAGCTCAGTCTATTGCGATCCTCTAATTTCATACATAAACGTTTCTGCTAGTTATTTATGGGTTACAGTAACTGTTGACAGAATATATTATTGTCTCAATGTAGGTTGGAGAAGAAGTTGGGAATACTAGGATGGCTCCCACCCTTGGGGAAGCCATTTCTCCTGAACCCAGCGTAGTCTTAAATCCTTCTCATGTACAGCGTGATGCACCATATAGCATTGGCGTTGCCCAGTCGGGCGTCCCTGACTCACCATCAAACGGTATACCTGAGGTCACATCTGGTCCTAATATATATGAGCAGGTTGCCGATGAACCTCAGGAAGACAACTTCTTGGAGATGGATGATCTTACTGGTCCACAACCTAACTTTTCTGATTTGAAGCACGTTGATGACAATTTAGTCTTTGAAGACCCCGATCTTTACTTTGACGCAGCCATGTTTCTGCATGATATGGGACCCATTGACCAAGGCGCAACTTCACACCCATATTATAATTTTGGTGGTGAAATGGCAAACCATTTGGACTACCATATGCAGCCAAGCCAGTTAGATTATGAGTTCGAGCCTGTTACATCTCAGCTTTGGGTGCATGATCAGAACCCTAATATCCGTATACCACCTAAATCGAACGAGGAGTTTATGGCCCCGTTGGATCCAGGTATGTAAAAATCTGACTGAAGGTTCCTTCATCACATATTTCAACATTAGTAAGCCCCAGTGGTTATTGGTTTGGTTTTCTTACCTGTGTCGTTATCTTTAGGTACATTTCATGAAGATGGTTCTTCAAGTAATTTTATTAGTGAAGGAAGGCAAAATCAAGACAACAACGAGGCTGTAGATGTAAATTCCTGGTTCTCCTCTCCAATTACAGCCTTGTTGGGGTCAGTACCAACTCGTCCTGCTTTTGCCTCGGAGAATGCCATTATAAACAGAGCATTTGAGCGAATGTCAAGTTTTAGTAGAACCCGAATTCCTACCGTAGAAACGGATGTTGCTAGAGGTACAGGCGTTCCTGAAGGGAGAAGAAATTCTGGTAAAAACGGGGGATACTTGTTCCTCTCAATTCTTGTGGCTTTTTGTGCAGTATTATGGTTGCTGGTTATAGGGACAACAGTGAAAGTCTTGAAAACATTTGTGGGGAAATTCATATCATCCTAGTAGGTTGCAGCAGATGGGGAGATGCACATATCAATGCTTATTAATCCTTGTGGCATTCTGTGCAGTGATATTTTTTTTGCAGTCTCTAGGTGTATCTATGAACTCTGATCAGAAAACAAGCTAAATGTAAGTTTCAATCTTTTGTGAGATCTTGATCTGCAGTTCGAGGCAGGTGGTTTATACACTGTCAGTACGAAACAATATTTCATTCGTTGCAGTAAAGAAAAACGGTATGAAAAAAGACATAAGTTATTCCTATTCTGAGACATCTTTATGTATATATAGTTATCTACTTAGCTAAAAGATTTAAACCATGAAAATGTCATTGCCGGACAGGAAAACGTGAAATGTTCTTGTGTTCCTTTATTCGAGTGACTACTATCAGTTATAATTCAGTAATTATTTCGCTGTTAGATCGAACTTTTTGATGGATTATTGCAGATTTTTCAGTGTTTGTATTTCAATGGTAGAGAGATTTGAGTCTTGACTTTAAATTGCAGGCTGATCATGATATAAATACACACGCTTTACAATGTCTTCACCCCATTAAGAACATTTTGTGCTGGCAAACAAGTTGTTAACAAAAATCCTAAAAAATCTCGTGGCATTGAAGTTTTAGAGTTAAGAGTCGCCCATTGAAGAAGCTCTAAGCTGTTGAATCTGATTCTTTTTTTGTGATATATTTTGAGACAACGGCGGGTGAGAGTTTTTATCATTGAGAATTTTAGGATTACACATGTTCTATTTGGAAAGAGAAGGAAAGATTTATGGACACAGAGATAGCAACAGAAATAACTGAGGGGTTTGTGATTCTCTCCTCTATTATTCACTTTCCCTCCATTAGAGAGAGAACTGTGGACGGAGGGAGGGAGAGACTTCGTCCTATTCAATTTCATTTTTATATTTGGTTAAAATGTCTTTTTGTTGTGAGGAGGATAACATGAAAAGCATTAGATGCGACTCGTCAGACGATTGGGGCCTAATGTTTTCAATCTTGAAGCATAGATTGTGGAAAGTTTTAGGAGTTGAAAAAGCTTCAAATATGAACACTACAAGCCACTAATTTCATTTATGAAGTCCAAGATGCTTTTCCGAAGGGTGGAAAGTCAGGATCGGAGGCTTGCTTTCAACTACTTCCCGAAAACATGTGTATAATCTATTAAAGAACTAGAACGAACGATCCCCAATAATTTAGTACATTATCTTGTGTCAAGGTGGACGGAAATGAATCACTTGGAGAACTCTAGGAGATATACTAATAGTAAAATACCAACAATAACGCGTTTGCCCTTGTATCCATTCAAATCAAGCATCAAATGAAGCTCTTCTAATATTCTCAATAGCTTCTTCTACCTGTCACTGATGATGATGATGTTACCTGACCAACCCATCCAGGAGGCATGTCTCCATCTTATTAGCTGACTTACCAAAGATCAAGAAATATATGCTGCAGTATAAATCTTGTATGAACTAAAAGACTCAAAGGGTGTCAAAAAGGCCATCAATGGGGAACTCGGGTGATGTTTGTTTTTCTTTGACTCATTTGAATCAAATTGACCTAAAACCAATCTAAATAAGCCATTCTCACGAGTTTACTACAATGAAACAAAAGAAAGAACTTCCACATGGATAACTAGTAACTTATATAAACTTGACATGCTCAAGTTTTTGACCTTGTTTATCACATCAGTGATTATGAACGTAATCATTTTCTTCCCTTGCGGGTAATGACTGATGAAGTACTGAGAAAGATTTACCGCCAATTAGCCTGCATATACAAATAAATGGGCAGAGAAGAGCAATATTTGCCTTATTGGCTAGGGTTTAAGCCACATACCCATAACCCCCTATTGCCGAGTTTATCCCCTTTCGCCTTCTTAATCTTTGAAATTAACAATGAACGAATATACTCAACATGACTGAAAAGGCTAGCTTTAAATTGATTGAAGGAATAAAGATAGCGATATAGCACGAGAGAAATGAAGGATCTACTGCTCAAATTAGGCATCGGGTTTGTAAGTAAAACCGTTCACCAGGGACGGAACTAGGAGTAGTAGTCAAGGGGGGCCGAACAAAAAAAAAAGTGAAAAATCTAAGTCTACCAGTGCTCGAACCCAAGTGTCTCATGTCTGAAACTCGGACCTCTACCATCTCACCCGCACTACATATATGTTATGAGTATGACTCGAACTTTATTTATACGAAAAGCCATAAAGAAATCAGCATTTCTAAAACAATTTACGGCAAGTCAAGGGGGGCCATGGCTTGCATGTAGATCCGTCCCTGCCGTTCACCAATTGAGCCAATATCCAACCCAATGAAAAACGAACTTGAATCAATATTCGTATCCTAAACAAGTATTTAGAAACTTAGAACTTGTGTAAGCTACTAACTTCTATCAAGTGTCTGAAAGATTAAGTGCGTTTGGAATTCAAAATTCATCAATAAGAAAACCTAATCATAACTATTTGTTCATCTGTTCCTATAAACGATGTTTGAGTCGTACAATCATGGCGCAACACAAGTTCATTTAACATCACAAATTCATTAACATTAGCACAAAATATTGCAAAGGGAGAAAAACATTTTTTGCCTATCTACTTCATATAATTTGATCAATTCTAAATTACGCAAGTCTGATGAGAATCAAGAGATACCGGTATGTGTATAATCATGAATTTTTTACTTCAATATTAACAGAAAGAGTTAACTCTTCGACGTAATTGCACATCAAAAACAAAATCTTTAACTGATGAATACAACAATCCTAAACAAACAAATTCGGTAAACGTAACTTACAAAGTTAGGAACTTCAAGCTTGTTGATGATTAATCTCTTGCAAAAGAAGAGACCTAGCTCTATTAACAGTAGCAAAACAAAGACATAGATGTTCTTCAAGATCCCGGAGTTGATTGAGGAAATTCGAATGATTCTTATGTAGTTGCTTTACTACTTCGTGAATAAGATACCGATCTTTTCCTCTCTCTAAACCCACTCGAATCAATAACTTATCACTCTCAACTACACCATAAAGACGAGTAACAAGACGATCAATTGTATCAAGATCATTGTTTAGAACATAAGTACCTTTCGCTGCAGCATCAAGTTGAGCAATATGATGAAGTTGTTTCTTAGCAAAGTTAGAAGACACAAAACGAAATCGATATCTAGAAAACATAGATAACATTGAGAAAGTAAATCGGGTAGAAGCATTGCGATTAAGACGAGCTAATTTACGAGCTTTATGAAGACGGAGATCAAGTTGTTGTTTAAGTTCAGAGAAACAACGCCTCATTTCATCGAAATTATCAGACCCGGGTTGAGGAAATGGGTTTTCGAGAAGATTGAATTGTTGAAAGATTTCAAAAGTTTGATCACATTGAGGTTGAGAGATAAGAGAATTAAGTGGAAGGATTTCAAGAAGAGTTAGAAGAGGAGAGTAAAGTAAACGAGCTCGATCGACACTTCTATGAAGAATGAAACAAAGACGAGAAGTATCTTCACTATGAACAAAGTAAGCTGAAACAAGACGAGTTAGGTTAGAGGGTTTAGCTCTTCCAAGAGCTTCATTAACTAAATCTCTATTTGGTTGAAGAACTTGTGAAACTAAATGAGTTGTTGATGATGTTACTATCAATTGTTTTTCTTCTCTATCTAATTTTCCCTCCCCTCTTTCCAATTCTTCTTCCGACGACGAGCCCTGGTTGTGCTCCGCCGTTTGGTGGTGGTGGTGAATTTTAGACCAGATTTCATTATAAGAATTAGTATGGACAGCTAAAGTGTACTCTTGACTTAGGTTTACGGTTGATGAAATTTGAGAACTTGAATTTGGGGTTTCGTCTTCAGAATTTGAATTTGATTGATCAATTTCAATTTCTGTAAGTCCATTAGATCTATGAGGTGATGGTTCTAATGAATCAACAGTTTGCGTTGCTTTTAGGTCAAAGCAACGGAGCATTTTAATGGCGGCAAACCAGAATCAATCTCCACCGTTCTCTCAACATAAAACAAATTCCTCTCTATTCTGAAATACCCAGTTACTCAATTTTTCTTCTCTATCAGAATCAAATGAAACTTAAACTATTCAGTGTAGAAATTGTGCGATTTGATCAAACCAAAGTCAGACAAACTTAGAGACTAGAGAGAGAAAGTAAAGTCAGTTGAGAGAGAGAGAAAGAAGAACATCACCTGAACTTATCTTTGATCCTCAAAACCTAAACCCTAACTTCCATCAATCGTCAATGAAGATTCAAATCCATAATAACTTTTGGTGTTCAGACAGTTTTACTGCTTCGTGAGGAAGATAAATGAAATAAACCCACGCGCTAAATGACGCGCACGTCTGATTGGTGAGTGGGTACGCTAGTCAGCAAAAGTTGGTAAATATTAGTAAAGAGCCCCCGAGTTTTATTCCTCTGCACAATTAGTCTTGAAGAAGCTTCTTAGCGCGTGGACCAATTCATTTAGGAATTTATGACAAAAGACAGAATGGTTATTGAACTTTAATGGGAGATTTGCTGTTTGGACCCCCTTCTTATAATTGACTTGCTGTTTCGACTCCCTTTTTTCAGAGTTGCACTTTGGACTCCCTTTTGAAAAAAAATGTTAAATATAACATTCTAAAATATCTTAGACTATTTTACCCTTGTTCTTCTTCTTCAAAAAGGACTATTCCACCAGATTATTTAAGCTAAACTAGGTACCAAAAAGAAAAGCAAATTAATCCTACTAAAGATCATCCATGAGCTTAGATTTGTTTCGAATTAGTACTACTAGTTTGCTTAATCTTCTCATAGGAATGAAACAGAGAGAAAAACTTAACTAGATATTCTTCTTTGATTAAGTCCAAAAAAATCCGTAAAAATCATGGCAAAAATGAAAGATATCGGAGTCAATAAAGAGTCGGATTGTAATTCAATTGAAGTCAAGAACAAAATTCATGAGTTCTTATTAGGAGATATCAGAAACTTCAAACCACAATAATTATCAACTGAAGTCAAGATTATGTTCCTGAAAAATTGAAGTCAAGATTATGTTCATGATAAAGAAGAAAGGGAGATGGGTTTGTCAATTCATGGTGTGAGAAACTAGTATTTTGTTGTGGATTAATTCTCAACTGGACCTGAAACCACAATAAGAGTTGCTAAAAATCTTAGGGTTTGTAGTGATTGTCACTCCATGATCAAACTAACTGCAAAGATAACAAAAAGCAAAATTGTTGTGAGAGATTAAAATCGGTTTCATCTCCCTGACTTATTAAAAGAAAATGAATATGGACGAGATTAAGAAGCTACAATTAGTCTATTCATGGCGCCATCTTCTTCTTCTCTCTCTATCTACTCTGATTGCTTAATACTTCTCTAGAGGAGAGAGAAAGGGATAAGTGTAAAGAGAGAAAAAAGAGAGATCTAGTCACTTGTCATTAATTTCATCTTTCTCTTACTAGTATTAAACCAGTGAAGGAGTCAGCTTTAATAAGCCGGTTTGAACTATAAGAAACAAATGGGGAAGATGAAGGTTGGAGGTTTAAAATCCAAATTGATTATTTAAGGGTAAAATAGGAATTTCATTAAGTATAACTTTATAAACGGAATATTCTCGAGTGATTCCGTCAAAAGGGAGTCCAAAATGCAACACTGGAAAAAGGGAGTCCAAACAGCAAGTCATTTATACGAAAGGGGGTCCAAACAGCAAATCTCCCAACTTTAATAGGCCGCGGCTTTGGAGAATAAAGAAAAGTCTCGGGGGCATAAAGACTTTAGTCAAAACGATTTGACTTAAGAAAAATCTTTATTTTGGATCCAAAAATTGACTTTGTTATCTTTACCCCCAAATCTTCATCTCCTCATTTCTTCTTGTTATCTCCTTCCATCTTCACCTCTCTTTTGTTGCTCTCCCTCTCTTTCAGTGTCTCTCTCACTGATTTTCTTTTATAGATTTGATAATTTGGTGATCTAATATTTTTTTATTGATGATAGTGATTTCGATTTCATTGGTGTCGGTGGAAATGGTGGAATCACCGTAATTCTTTAATCAATGGCAGTTGAAGTTCTATATCCATCTTTTCACATTCATTATTGAATTTCATTGATAATGTCAGAATAATTCCAAGAAACTTGAATTTGATGCTCTTTTGTTCATTTTGGATCTACTAATTATCATCGCCGTCCTCTTGTTGGTTTTCTAAAGCCGGTTTTCGTTTTCCATTGGTTCATTGTGGATTTTGATAAAAACTTGAATTCCATTGATTTCGTATCATCATATGATATATAACCAGATTTCAATCGATTGGTTCATGGAGAAAACATCAGAAGGAGAGTATAATCATCAAATCACCATGTTTTGTAATTAATTACGGAAATATATGAGGTTTTTTAATTTGAAAAGTTCTTCCACTTCTCTCTCTCACTAGGATCACCGATCAATCTCTCTATTCCATCTCCGTCTCTTGAAATTGAAGCACCACTTCGATTAATTCTCGTTCTTGAAAATGATAAGGGCTAGGGTTTCCGAGCTTTTGATTCGTGTTTTCAAATCTCTTTTCTGTTCTTCAAATTGATTAGGTCTAGGGTTTTCGAGTGTTCTTTATTCGTGTTCTTCGAATCTGCTTCGTGTTCCTAAAATTGATTCATCATGATTTTGTTCGACATTTTGGTTATGAGATTTTTAGTTTGAGATTTAAATAGAGATAAACAACGAGAGGGATATAGAGAGAGAAAGATAAGAGAGAAAGTGATGAAGATTAAGGGGTAAAAGATAACAAAGTTAAGTTTTGGACTCAAAATGAAGATGTCAAATCGTTTTGACTAAAGTCTTTATGCCCCCGAGACTTTTCTTTATTCCCCAAAGCCGCGACCTTTTAATATCACTTAATTTTCTTTAGATATTAACCTTAGGGTTTTCTTAAAGGGACAAAAAATAGTCGAATATATTCATTTTTTGTTTAGTAATATGAGAAGTTTATGAGGGCTAAAAAATTAAATACTCTATAATTATAAAGATATTAAACAAAAGCTATTTAGGGTTCACAAAATAGGATTTTTTTCGTGTAACCCTATTTTATGATCAGGAAATTGGGCGAAGACTCAATTTTAAACTTTTTTTTAGTTAAAAAATACAAGTTGTATATATTTTGTTTTGCTAAAAACCCAAAATTTGTATTATTTTTGTTAAAAATCCAAAAATATTGCATTTTGTTTGGTTAAAAACCAAATAATTTTTTGCAAAGGCGTTGCAAGGTGGTCGCAAGGCAATGCAAAGTTGTCGCAAGGCGCTGCAAAGCTGTCGCAAGGCGCTGCAAAGCTGTCGCAAGGTGTTGCAAATTAAAAAAATATTCAGAGAGTTGAAGATTAAACAAAATTGACCGATCCTTTTTAACCAAAGTCTAAATTTTTCAGGGAGTTTTGGCCAAATTTATCTTTTATGGTTGATTTATGTCTGGCCCCTTATTTTATACAAAATTTATAGATGACTTCTTTTTCTTTTCTTCTGTTCAAGTTATGTTAAACCCGGACTTTCCTATCGGGTGCCTCTAAAGGCGCTACACTCTGTTGTTGTAGGGCCGCCATTTGGAGGCGCCCCACCATTTAGTCATTTTGTCTATAGACTCTTCAACCACTCATTGATATTCTTCCATTCTCGTCTCGATTTTTCTTTACAAAATCTTTAGATTTCTTCGTGTTTTGTTGAAGGAAATCGCTTGTAGTTCGTTCATTGAAGTAAGAGACTAAAGACTTTTATATAGTGTTTGAAAGTTTTTGAAGTGGTTTAATCATTGAAAGTGTTTATCACCGGTTTTTGATTAATTTCGAGTGATTGTAAGTAGTAAGTTTATCAGATCTAAAAATTTTGAATGGTCTCGAAAAGTCCGTTACTGCCAAAGATCCACCTTTCCGACTAAAGCCATTACTGACAAAAGATACATTCACGATTCGTGATAGTTCGTTGTACATACATCCTACGTGTCTATCATAGTAAGGAGAGTTACAAAAATTACTCTCCTATTAGAACGGAAATATCACTTTTTGACATCAACAAACGTGCAAGCCAAGCTAGATTTTCGGTTGGTCACATTTTTATCTAATCAACCTAAGTAGACCAATGTAACATTGATGGATATGTGAATAACTTCTTTTTCTTTTGTTGAAATTGAATAACTTGTTTTATATCAACAAGAAAAAAAAGAATAACTTGTTTTATGGTAAGTTTCATTTATCATTTTTACATGTGGAAGACAAAATCGACCTTTTCTGTCACAATTGTTTTCGTATTCCGAAAAGTACTAGTACAATTAGAATCGGTGAGCGAAGGTTTCCTTCCTCCATCTTGAGTTGCATACATGATTTGTCGAGATTGTTATTCGCTTGACGATTTGAATAAATGGTGTCACAGAGTAAAACACTTTGGCCTTATAACAAAATTTTAAGATTCCCTTGATTATTTATATAAGTATACTAATTGAAATATTAAGAAATAAATTAAAAGAGTTAATTCCTTTTTTGCCCCCTACTTTGTGACCAGTTTCCTTTATGGTTCCTTTTTTTTATAAATTCAAATTTGACCCCCCTTTTATTAACACCGTCAGTTAACTTTGGTGGTTAACTTTTTTGCTTCCATAATTGCCCTTGTTATAAAAGTATTTTTTTTAAATTCAAGTTTTGCCCCCTTTTAATTTGGGTTGATTCAAAAAAAAATTTCAACTTATTTAGAAAAAACTAGGGGGCCAAAATAAAATTTGTTTTAAAAATATATTAAAAGCACTTCTCTCACTTCCATCTCATCCCTTCTCTGTTCCATGTCATCATCAACCGCCACCTCATCATCTTCTCCAGTGATGGTGGCCGGACGACATAATTTATAAAAAACACTTTTATAACAAGGGCAATCATGGAAACAAAAAAGTTAACCACCAAAGTTAACTGACGGTGTTAATAAAAGGGAGTCAAATTTTAATTTACAAAAAAATGGGGTCATAAAAGAAGTTTGTCACAAAGTAAGGGGTCAAAAAGGAATTAAGTCTAATTAAAATAAACATCGGATTCAATAATTAAAATTCATAAAATATATTTTTTCTCAACTTCCAAATTTGTATATCGTATATATTTGATGTAGACATTTGGTTTGTCCAACTTTATTCTAAATTAACTTAACAAAAAAAACTTTATTCTAAATTGGGTAGGCTCGTGGAGTCTGCATTATCACAAGGTTTTTAACGTGACAGGTCCACAGGAACAAGGAATATATTCCATCTATTTTATTTGGGTTAATTCCGTTTTGGCCCCCGATTTGTGACTAACTGGCCGTTTTAGCCCCCATAAGTGTCTGGCAGTTCGTTTTGGTCCCAAGGACCAAATTTTTGACGAAATTATCCTCGGGGGCCAAAATAGAATTATTTCTGAAAAAGGGTAAAAAAAAAAAAAAAAAACACATCACCCCTTTCTTTATCATCCACTTCACCTTATCTCTCCTCCATCACACCACCTCCTCTCTACCTCACCCTTCTTCTCCGGCGAAAGGTTGCCGGCCGGAATAAAAATTCCGGCCGGCCACCTTTACTAAAAAAAATTCTTCCTTTCTCTCTCCTCTTCTTCTTCTTCCTTTCTCTCTCTTCTTCTTCCTTTCTCTCTCCTCTTCCTCCTTTCTCTCTCTCTTTTTTTCCCTCAATATCTCTCTCTCTCTAAGCTCCCCTTCGCCGGCAGAAATTTCGGCGAAGGGGAAGGGTTTCCAGATCGGAAACCA
>BEHA01000839.1:174702-211953 GCA_002897215.1 Eschscholzia californica subsp. californica
CACCTTAGAGTAGGGCAAGGACAATGATGCCCTGCTGCAACGATGAATACAAAGGGGTGTCCCCTTTCATCTTAGACCAGGGGTGTGACAGTGATGGCTTACTGCAACGATGAAGATGAAGGGGCGTCCTCCTTCGCCTTCGTCGTCCCCAACAAATCTCAAATATGTTGGGATTGTTAAAAAGACGGAGAGGAAGAGAAAGGAAGGAGACATAGAGAAATGTTAGAATCGACACTCCAGCATGAGTGTTTCTGCCTTTTTGACAAGGTTTTGTTTGTGGAAAAAACTCAAAGAATGTACTATTGCATTCGTCTCGTCGAGGACTTGAAATTCAAGCTTTGGTTTGCTCAAAACCGATTCTGAAATTAATTTTCAAATTTGAGTGTACATATAGAAAGATATGAAATATTTAAGGAAAACCCCATGTCGGATAATTAAAAGGAAGGTGAAAGGTTTATGTTAACTTGCTCTCTCATACTAGAGTATGAATGCGCGTGTGGCATGGGTGTTAGGGTGCTTTAGATGCGCCCATACGCACTTTGCACTAACGTATCGTCGTTAGGAGCCTTTACTTTTGTTTTGTATCAGATGTGATTCGACAGACAAGATTAAATCTAAATCTGAATGTTAGGATCTGACGATAGTAATCATATGATATTCTGACCGTTGTGATCAATTATGATCCACGGACCTGATTAAACCCGTGGACCAGTATCTCCTCCCTTCAAAAGATTGTGACGGTTCTCTCCAAATGTTAGTGTTTGTTAACAGTCACCTCTCACCTATAAATAATCTATGAAATCAGACTTAAAAACTACTTCAAATCAAGAGAGTTTAAAGTATTCAAGAGTTCTTCAATACTTACTAACGCTTCAAAAATTTCAGACCCAAGTATCTCTGGTCCGAAAAGGTAATCCATTGTATTCTGGGAGACAAATCGCCTATACTATTGGTACAATAAACAGAACGAATTTTTGTCTTAAAGAATGAGATCACTCATCTTGATTCTAATTAAACTGTTTTCTGTTCTCTCCCCTTTTTTCTTATTTTATTATTTGAAATACAATTTGCATCTGGAATTTAAAAAACAGAGTACGAACAATCTATTTTTACACAAAGAATTTTATAATCTATAATCCAATCTGTTTATCTCTGTATAAGTTCCAAAAAAATTATCATTGTTCTAAATAGGACGATAAACCAGTATACAAGATAAACAACAAGAAAGAAGAAGAAGAAGAATATAATGGTGAATGGTGGTAGGTGGTTAGACGTTGTAGTGGTGATTCACCAGAAGATGAAGTTTAGAGGACAAATTTCAATCGAATAAAATTTTAGACTGTAAAATCTAGATTCCTAAATTAATTTTAATTGATTAAATCACTATTCTAAAGAAATTATTTCAAGTTGTCTAAAAACTACAATGTACTGTTTTTTTTTGTTGAAAGGACTGCAACCTACTTAATACATTATATTTATACAGTAAACCGTACTCTCGCATAGATAATGACGTGGATTGCCGAAAGTTCTAACCTCACCAACCCATACACAAACTCTCAAAAAATAAAATAAAAAACAAGTACTTAACCAGAGGAGAAAGATTTAAAAATACTAAACGTGCCTGTACTGCCAATTAAGTTGTATTATAAGTAATATAATCATAGTTTCGTCTCGACCACAATACTATTTAAACTAGTGAGAGAATTAAAGGGACGAGATTTTTTGTACTTGTAATTGAAAACAATTTCGTGGAGTCGTTACAAACGGTGTAACTATGAAAATTGAGCATTTATGTGTGAGAAGTGAAAAGTCTACAAAGTTTATTTAAGTAAAAGCATTTGTGAAAAAATTCATTTTGATCACTGATATTCAGTTACACTTACATTTTTTCTTTTACCATTTGTACCTGGTTAAATATTTTTCAGTCTCTTCTTATATATTAAGTAATAGGAAAAACAATAAAAATATTAGGTGCTACTAAGTAATTTTAAGGCAAGAAAAGATAAATTCTAAAACTGAGTATCACACATAATTTTTGGAATTTTTGTTAAAAAATCATCTTCAGTGAAACACTCTATTAGGGAGACTTAGTAATGATGGGAGGAGGTTATTTGAGAGAAACTCTAAGTTTTTACCATTTTCAATGGGACACTAAAAAAGAACTAAAAATCCAGTTGTCAAGTGTCAATTAGTGGGGGTTATTCGTTCACAACTTTTTGTTAGAACTTCAAAATTCTTAGAAACTCTGAAAGCTACTGTTGTTGGCTCAAATTTTCTTTTTGAGATTCAACATTACTGGTATAGAACTATTTCTTAAGTTACAAAACATAGACACTCTAAACTTTTTGTGTTTCCACTGGAGATTTATAAAATAACTCTATTTGATACACGTGTCATTCAAATAGTTAAAATATAAAAAAAATCATTGCTTAAATTTCAAAATTTGATGAGTCGGCACCCATAGCACTTAAGAGTGTCTTCTTGGGAGTGTCTAAAATCACTATCTCCACATTATCATTAAGTGTCTAATAGAGTGTCTCGTTGGAGATGATTTTTTAACGAAAACTCTAAAAATCTTATGTGACACTCTAAGTTTTAGAGTTTGGGCGTCCCATTCGTAATGCTCTTAGAGTGTCGTCTTATGTATCTCTATGTGTCACGTCATCAAACTTAGAAGTTTAAACTATTAAGAAATTATGTTTGTTAAACTACTAAAAATACTATGAAATTTAGAAATGACATGTGTATCAAATATAGTTTGTTTAGAAATTTCTATTAGAGATACAAAAAATTTAGACTGTCTCTATTTGTCAATTAGAAAAGAGAATCTTAATTGACACTTGACACCTACAATTTTAGAGTTATGCTTGAGTGTTTCATTGGTCGTTAGGGGATAATATCTGATGATGATGTATCTTCTGTGACTGACAGATCTTTTGACAGATAACGCTTTGTGTATAATAAGTGGATTTTGGTGTATTTTATCCTTTCAGATCACATAGCTCTGCTCATACTCTACTTGGAGTTCGGGTGGACTGAGTTTATTTGGACGTTTTCTCTATTCCAGACCTTAGGTCAGGTCGGAGCTCAGGTTGGTAAATGTTGACTAAAGTCCACTTTCCCGTACCTTGAGGCAGTACGAGGCTCAAGTGTCAAGATAATTTTCGCACACCTTTATTACTGTTTCGAGATCTGAAGCAGAGCTTTTACCAGAGCTGGCTTGGTCTTTCTTCTTGACTTGCTTCTAAGTTGAGACAAAGTCCAAAGTGCCTAGGAACTTATATGGACCTCTTAGGGTTTAGATGGCAAGGTCGTTGTTTTTGTATTTCGGTCATTCTGTTAGGTTCTTCACTTAGTTAAAACTGACCATTGTTTGGCTCAGTAGAGAGCTTTTTGAATTTTATATTTAAAGATGCTCTAATATTAGAATGTCCTCAAGAAAATATCTAAAATAACCCAAACTCAAAAGATATTTTGAACAAAAACTCTATGAATTCTATGGGACTCGAGTTGTAAATATAGTCTACCATTGAAAATGATAACAGTATTTTAGTCAATTAGGTCAATGAGTGCAACGGAACAAAGTAACAGTGTTGCATAGTGTGGTGAAGTAACAGTTAGCAGTTGGTAGATTTCCCACGTGGAAATGGAACCCACATCACCATCCTCAGTATTCTTTTCCTTTTCATACTTTTTCCAGTTAGTTGGTTTTTTCTCTATCAAAGAAGAAAAAGAACTAGTTCAACAAAAAAAAAGAAGAAGAAAAAGAACAGTTGGTGGTGAATTGTGGGGGGCTGGGGTTTACAAGTGGGTCAGGTCAAGTCGGTCCATAACCGACAAGTGCAGGTCTGGATTATCGAACACAAGATTCGATTCACATGTAAAATGGGCGAGTCCAATTGATTGGAGTATTTTTCGTTACTTTCTGGTCCAGAAATCCATATCATCGAGTCTAACTAATCCATCTTCTATGAAAAATATGAGTCTACGAACCTATAGGCAGATGATATCTGACTCAAGATTTGTATCGAATTGAATCATGTTCCATAATGTCTGATTTGTGTGATTCTTTTATCTGATTAAACTAAGAGAACGACATAACTGATTTGGGTCTGTTTGTTTTCTTGACTAGAACAAGTCAGACTGAAATGTTATATTTAATGTCCTAAATTTTAAATGATTGAATAAATTCTTGTTGAGTGAGAAAGCTTGTGGAAGGATTTTGTTTACAGATAAGTTTCTTGTTGAAACACAAATTTTTAAATTTGATTTTTCAACAGTAATTTATTTCTACTTCAATTGCGGACTTTTAAAATCTGATTCTTCAACGTAGTTTTTTCCTATAGAATTTTAAAACCGAATTTACAACAGTTTTTAACGGTCAATTTTTGAGTTAATCTTTGTTTTTAATGCACCGGCTACAAAAGAGTATACAGTCCAAGGAATATGCCTTACTCGCTTGTTTGACAGGAATAAATTCTAAATTTAATTTATTCCTTTCAATGTTAACTCTTAGATCATCAGTTTCAAACGATTGAGAATCATTGGATTGTTGGACAATTAGATTTTGACTCTATAATAAGACTCATATATTTAGAAGAAAGATATAAAGATTTCTTTTTCTCTATACTTCTCTTCTCCACTTTCTCTATCATTCTGTCAAGATCAGTAGATCAACACCGAAGGTTGCTTCTTAAATTCTTGATATAAAACAATTGAATCCCAGGAGACTTCGCTCAGATACTGCAAAGCATTACCTATATCACTAGTAGCAGGGTGTTTTAAGTTTTCAGGACAACGAGTAAAACTCGTGCCTCTGTTCACTATCTTTTCTCTCCATCTAGTGCAGGTTCGTTATCTCTAGTGTTTGTCATGCTAGTTCATAACAAAGCCTTAAAAAATAAGTTCTTCACTTTATTTTCAATTGATGGCTCAATTTAATATTGTCTTTGTGTTACTGTTTTGATGGTAAATGACTTAGAAAATATGGATCTAGAATTCAAATCCACTTTGAGTCTAGAAATAAACTAAATCCTCACATTATATGTATGAGAAAACCAACCAACAAAATTAGGAACGAACTCTTAAAACACAATCCAATAATTATGGTAATTCAATAACACAAACAAGACTCCTTTAATTGTTTTTCTCTTATTCAAAATCAAAACAAACCCACTTAACTATCTAATTATTATCATAATGAGAATCTCCTCAATTGGCTCCACTTAGCAATTAGAATTACCTCATGATAAAAGTTGTTTGCATTAAAAGTAGTAATGATGCATTAATTTAGTAGGTTTGAGTCATTATCGTAATCTTATCTATTCGTAGTGACACGATGAAGATGTGTCGTTGTCAAGATTGACAAGGATCCTTGTTGTCCATGAAAGCAACAAAAGTATAATGGGTTTGGTGTGGTCTAAAACTTCCTTTGAGACTTCACTTGCTTTTCTTCTTCTCCTTTTTTCTTCCTTCCACATATCTTCTTTACATAGTCTCTCTCTCTCTTGGAAGAAAGAAGTTCTTAATTAAATTGCCCTTTTAATTAGTGTGAAATTTTAGTTTATTCATTGCCTCTCAATTCCTTCAACTTTTGGGAAGATTTTGTTGATCCCACAAATCTTTTCTAAAATTTTGGAAAATATCTTTGTAACACGTCGTATTTTACTAGATAAAAAAGATTCACAAACTAGCATTACGTGTTGTGTTTTGTTCCTCAATTTCAGATCAAAAACCTAATTGAAGTCGAATTTAGAAAAGTTTTTCAACTAGTTTGCGAATCGCGAGACGATTTATCGATTTAATTGACTCAAACTGATTTTTGATTAAGAACTTATTCTCTAAGTTCACGTAAAAGTACTATGGTGCAAGCGAACAAAATAAATCAGTCTCAAAATGATTTAGATTAAGTCAAATTGAGATATCCAAAAGAGTCACACTACCTAAATCCATTTTGATTCTAATGACATAAAAGCTCGCATATACAAGTGGAGCAAAAGATGAGGGTGGTGGAAAAGTCGTCTCCCATCCCATCCCATGTGATGAAAAATGCTCCATGTGATCCATGTCACCATGTGCGACCGTCTCCTTGCATGTATTTTTAATGCCATTTTACAAATTTGCCCTTTGACATTTGACTAAGGATCCCACCACTCCATAATTCTTGGAGGTTTTTCCTTCACCTGCGGATGAACAATTCGTCCAAACGAAATTTCTCATACTCCAAAGTGGTAAGCCCTAAACTAACTTTCGACAAACTAGTTTAACAAGTCCAAATATGGGTTGCTCGTTTTAAATGACTAGCTAGATCTTTGTCACACTATCTAGTAGACTGAATTGGCTGGCCACAGACACTTTTTATAGCCAATAGTCCACAGGGTTCAAACTTGGGTGGAGTCTGTCTGAGTCCCCAATATGAAAGAGTAACCGTAGAAGAAACTACAAGTTAAAGCATGCTCTTTACCTACAAAAAAATCAATCGTTTTTATTTTCGGATTAACTTTCTTTCTCAATGTTGATAGAATTTTTTTATTCTTGATGGACAATTGATTCTTATTTAGGTCTCCAGAAGGTCTAGTTTAGTAGTCTCTTTATCATTATTTTAATGCTAATTCTTCTACCTCTGAATGGATGGGCATTAATTATTGTGCATTCGATTTGCAATCTGGATCGACCCATCTGTAACTCTGCCTCTAACTGTGAGGAATATTGGGTTTATGGGGTTTTCCGGTCTAATCTATTGTACCTTATTGTGTTCTATTAATATGATTGTTTTCGAATTCAGGGATTTATTCAAAAACCAACTAGAAATTAGTCTAAAAATGATAATTTGCACTCCCTAACTTTGTTCTTATTTTCCCTGTTTCTCTGGTTGTTGTCATGTTCATGACATCAAAATTGGTCTCATATTTTAGATTACTTTGAAACTTGGATTTGAGTTTGACCAACTCTTGTTCTAGAAATTTTGGGGTCTAAGTTGGTAGTCCAAGTTTCATTTTTTATTAGTAGGGTTCTTTGGATATATGAAGAAGACTTTAGATCATCTTTACTTTTTATTCAATCTTTTTTTTCTCTAATTTTGTTATCTCTGATTTGTGCTCTTGGTAATTTTAGACTTTTGAGTTTTCAAAGCAAAATGCCATCATTGTGGAATGTTTGGTACAAATTTGACCGCTCGAACCTTAGACGAACTAATATTCTAGTTGGGTTTATTCGTTGGAATCCAAATATTGTTGATGGTACTAAAAGAATTTCAATCACGTATATCCCCGCCATTAGTTTTGTTTAATACTTATATGGTTTTTACATATAGCCGATAAAAAAACTAGAGAAATAACGTTTACATATACTCCACTTGTATAAAAGAAATTGCTATACATATAAAATGTACGATATTTTGTTTATTACATATATATAAATGTTATATCTTGTATATCGTACCCATTTTCGGATTGAAGGATGTGTTTTTTCTTACCTTCGTTTCCTGACAAAATATTTCAGAGCAACTCCACGATCGATTTAGTACTCTATAAAACAAAGTATAAGTAGTTAGTATTTGCTTAATTGTTGGTGTAAAAACGGAAATAAAGTACGATTTTTCGTTTACTCTCACTATTACTATTTCTTACTTGCTTGTTTCATTTTGTTGACATTGTTGTTCTCTAATTGTATTTGAGTCTTCCCTATCCATGGTTGCTTCCTCAAACACTAAGTCTTGAGTATATGAGTCAATACTTGTATCACCGTTATGAACTGAGGTAAGCGATAACCCATTCTGCCTAGGCTTATGAACTTGAGGATCTCCGAAGGAATATCCGTTTTCCTTTAATCTGGAAAAAGGTCGGACCTTTTCTTGCCGTAAAGTGCTTGCTTCTTGTCCTCTTGGTGAACTGTTCTCTGGGCTTTGAGGTAGCTCAGTGATTTCCTGCAACTTCATGTGCCTTAAGTTGTTTTCTGATAGGTAAAATGACTTCTGAGATCTGCTTCGACCCATTATGATTCTTCTAGCATTTGGACTCTCGGGTGGTTGAGATGGTAGGAGGAATGGTCTAGAACGATGGTAATCCACCTGGGTTCTAGTAATTGACTCATTAGTTTCCTTGAAGATTCTCGATTGAGTTGTATCTAAGCTCATATTCACAGTAACGGGCCGACCTAAAGCATTTGTAAGAGCTTCTGAGATGGTTTCCTCGAGCATCTGGGCTTCCATCTTATCTTTATGCCTCTCAAAAATCAAGTGGATAATGGCATTGGCTGATTGGAATTGGTATACAAATGCATCAAAACGAGCATACAAGCAGTAAAATCCATCGAGTAAGCTCTATTTCTTTGCTTATAAATGAAGTATCGACATATTTATCAGTGATAATATTAAGATAGAAAACTTGATAAGTTACCTCTAGATATGGTTAATGATGCTAGCTTCACTTGCCGAGACAGTAGTTCTTTTACGCGTCTGTTTTCTACCTCTCCTAACATGTTCTCCCACATCTCTTCCATATTTCCGAACTGTGACAAGTCGAGCTCTCTCGAAGAACTTGTCTTCGTGCTTCTTCTGGTCGTAGAGATGCTATCGATACTTATTTCTCGCCCATTTCTGTTGATGTTTGAGTGCTCTTTGTTTTCGATATCATACTTATCATCTGAAATTAGAATCAATTTTTTTTTTCCAGTTTTTGAGGGGGTTGTGTTCTATCTATGAATCATTAAGTCTAGTTAACAGGCAACTTTATACTGTTTTTTGATGTTTTGAAAGAGTACCTGAAGGTATAAGTACGTTCCTAGGTGAGAAAGCATCGGCCCATTTTGCAATTTGTAGTAGAGCTTCAACAACTGAAGTGGTTTGATCATTTGACGAACAAAGTTCTTTCTCCGTTTCAACTAATATCTTTAAGGCATGACACAAACTCTGAGTCTGATTTTGAGCTGCAAAATACATGAAAGCCGTGAGCTAGCTAGTTGATATCAATCTTCAAAGATTCAAATGATTTTAGAGTCTTACTAAGTTTTGACCCATTCCTCACTAATCTATTATCTTTCGAAGAACTGGCTGACGATGAAGTAGTAGCTTCCACAGAACCTGAAAGGATGACAGTGATGAGAGATGCTAACTGAGACACAAGTGTTTGTGGTTGAACACCAGATAAAATCAGCTCCCTTGTCGATCGAACTGTCGTAATTATATCGGACGATATGACTGAAGTAAGTAAATCTAGAAGGTTGTCATTTGGGGCCAGACCTACCTATAAACAGCATAAGAAAACGTTCGTTAAGCTGCAAACGTTTCAAGAGGAGTTCATAACTCATAAGAAAGATTAATTGTTACCAATACCCACAATTTGTTGAACCATGAAAGTTGTGATTTTCGATCCAAGCAGGACTAACTGTTCAAGAATATTTTCGGCTTCTCTCATCGACCCGTCTGCCTTATAAACAACTAAGTTCAATCCATCTCGTTCGATTCCTATCTTTTCTCGTGCGACAATTCTTGCTAGTTTCAGTGTGATATCCATGTCCTTGAGCTTTGGAAAACAGAATTTCTGGCATCTCGACAGTAAAACTTTCGGTAATGTGTTTACGTTTTCAGTGATCATAACAAACACAACATTTATGTTAAAACCCGCCTCTGTTACGTCAAGAAATTCTTCCCATGCTTTTGCCGGAATCGATTGACATTCTTCGACAATGAAGACCTTAAACCTGGTCGATGTCTGCATAAATGTAGTACTTTGAAGGAGTGTTTTGATTTTTCGGAACCCCGAAATTCTACTTCCAGAGCACAAGTCTATGAGGTAATGGCTTCTTGAACAGAAACTGCAACCCCAACAAGGTTTAGTATGCGACGTTGATTCACAGTTCAAAGCCATGGCAAATATTCTAGCCATCGATGTCTTTCCAGTACCACTAGCTCCATGAAAAAGATAAAATGGTGAAACTTTCTCCTTCTGTACTGAACTCGAGAGTGCTTTGACGATGATTTCCTGTCCAATTATGTCTTCGAAAAGCTTCGGCTGATACTTTTCACTGAAATTTTTACTTGAATTGGATTCAATTTCTTCATGTCTCAGTTTGTCTTGGCAATTATCTTGGCAGCTGAAGAAAGTAGAACTCTGGTTAGTTTCTAGGTCAAGAGTAGTTGGATTCGATTCATTTTCTGATTCTTCGCATGACAAGCTTTGGTGCTCCTGATTCTTGCCCTTCTTAGCTGTTATCTGTTCATTGACATTGTTTCTAGTAGACTTTCTTCCTTTTAACTTGATAAGTTTTCTTGTTTTATATCTTTTACGGTTCTTGGAGAATTGCCAAGGGAGGTGCCATTGATCTTGTGCAGTACTAGCTACTGGGGTCAAGATCGATATACTCGTCGTCTCATCTTCACCTTCGTCTTCACTCGTTGTCTCATCTTCACCTTCGTCTTCGCTCGTTGTCTCATCTTCTTCTTCGTCTTCCACACCTTGATCCAACGTTGGTTCCATTGTAACCTCTGCAGATTCTGTAGACAACGACATGGAAGATGACTGATGGAACACGTCTATATCGGAATGCTCTTTGCTAGGATCATTTGTTCAAAACTTGGGTCTTCAATGTCAAACAGGTACAAGTTATCGAAATTGAGGATTTATGTCAAGAAGAGAAGAGTGGGATTGCATGTTTGATGAATGGCCGGCCAAAATGGCTTTATCAACCGTTTACTTTGTGCTGGAGTGAATTTTCGCCGGCCTCTTAATTGGGGCCATGTCACAAATTATTATATTGTATAGTTGTTTCCAAAGAAGCAGTCATTTGTATATGCATAATGATTTTTTAACCATTCAAATCTGGATATAATACAACAAAATCTTCATATTCCTACAAGATTTATCGAGATTTTTCCAATAAAATTCCTTTTCAATACCATCCGATGATAGTAAAGCGTATGAAGATGGCGAGAAGTCCAATTCTCATATTATTGCACGAGAAAAGGATTCCTTGTTTCTTCTATTATGCCTTCAGATTCGTATAAGGCCATGAAAACAGACTCTAAATTGATACTAAAGGCAGGGTATATACTTACAAAATAAACGATAGAAATTTGGAGCAGACACAAAATTAACATAACAATTAAACTGGAGTCAAAATTTCCAAATAATGTTTTAAGTTGCATTTGGGGATCCAAGTAATGAACTAGCAAACATGTAGTAATCATGACAATGTTGATAGGGAAAAAAAACAGCAGAATCTTGAGCACAAACAACATGAAAACTGTTTTTCAGTATATTAAGACACATCTTGAATTGAATAAACATTAGGATCAAGATCGGCACGATTACTGTGACCTCATTCTGCTATTCTCCGCAGCTCTTACTTGCGAGAAGTATGGATGAGCCTGCACCAAAAATGAAGAACTTATCATATGCTTAATTCTGCCAGTTATTGCATAAAGACGTGTTGACTATTGACATTCACAAGTAGGAGTTTAACAAAGAGATAAGTTGCAGCTATTTAGTTGGGTTTGGGACCCCATCTTGGCGGAGCAGGCCCGCATTCGGAGACAGTTGGGTGAGCCTCTTGTTAAGTTAGGGGAACCACTGAGCCTACTATGAAACTGTTGGAGTTTGAGTACGCAGAACTGCGGATTTACAACTAGCAATTGAGAAGATTATTAGCCTGAAAAGTAGAATCCCTGAAACTAGCTTTCTATAACCTTGGAATTCATGTTCATACTGATACACATACTAGTCAAATCAGCTAACAAGTAAATTAACAAAAAGGGTAGACTACTTTTTATTTTCATCACTAGAAATGTATTATATTCGGTTGAACTAAAATGAGGTGAGGCAAGTAATTCAGGAAGTTAAAGCTAATGTGACAACGTCATGGAGAAGATAAACTTAAGTAGTCGTTTATAATCATGAAGCAATTAATAGATAAGTTTATTCACATAGAGAAAAACAATATTTATATATAACAACATTATACTAGGGTCCATGTACAGTACCATAGCTTCTCTAGCTGTAAGCCTGTCCTGGTGATCATAGCGAAGAAGTTTATCGACAAAATCAATTGCCTGCACATTCAATCAAATATCGCAGTAATGAAGAGTTAGTGACAGTAATTTCAAATTCTAAAGAACAAGGTTCTTGAGAAAACCACTGTTTTCTTAATGAAAAGCACACAAGATTATAAAACAATACGAAAGAGAACGACCTCTGGAGAAACCAGATGCTGATTATCTGCACTGATAAATTTGGACCATGGCTTTCTGCTGTGCCTGTAGAAAGATAATCAAACACGTCAAGAATTGTCTAAAGACAAGCATCTGGTTTATATGGAGATATTCTGGCCCATTTTGAGCTGCAGTTCTTGACGGTAGTAACTAAAGAAGAGTGGAGAGGTATCTTTTGAACATACCTTCCCACAAGAGCTTCTAGCTGAGGATCAAGCTCCAAGTTGTATTTGTTCAAATATGCATTTAGCTCATCAGTGCCCAATATCTGGAAAAAGATAAACATTTGTTATCAAACTAGTCAAGCATGTTACAAATCCTTTTGATCATAGAGAGTATGAAATTTGTGTTTTAACAGTTGCAATAGAGGTTGAATTTATGACGGATATGGACATAAAAGAGTGGCTCCTTATGAAATTACAAGAACCACATTTGCATTACCCTTGCAATTTTGACTAGCTGATCCTGGTTGTCATGACCATAAAAGAATGGCTCCTTACGGAATATCTGCAAAGAAGAAACACATTCGAAATAAAACTGAGCCACTAAACTCAAATAATAAAAATGTACTTGTGAGCAGAGATACTAGCATTTTCTTGAAAGAGAAGTACTCACCATTCCTGCAAACATGCATCCTAGGCTCCACATGTCCAAAGAATAATCATAGTCTTGCAAATCCACAAGAAGTTCAGGGCCTTTGAAGTATCTGAATAAATAGAAAAAAATTCAGTTTAAGGAAAGATGAAAAATCAGTAAATCTTTTTTATCCAATCCAAGCCATTTACATGATCTAAAAACTTAAAGAGAAGGTTAAAAATGTAAATAGAAGAAAGTGGCTCGCTCACAAGTCATACCTCATAAAGATTTGGCATAATAATGAAGGGAAAGCTCCAAAAGTTAGAAACACATAGTCTCAAATTATTTAATATGGTTTACCTTGACGCTACACGAACATTGTATTCTTTGCCAGGATGGTAGAATTCTGCAAGACCCCAATCTATCAATCGAAGTTTTCGCAGATCATGATCTATCATAACATTGTGTGGTTTGACATCCCTATGCATAATGCCTTGTGAATGGCAGTAATCTAACGCCTGCACCCATAAAAAGGGTCAATATCAGTTAAACATGCAAGAACGAAAACAGTCATCTGAGACTTAAAGTCTTGCCAAGAGGACCATTTAGTCTAAAGCCACTCATCAGAAAAGAAAAATTATTTGGGAGCTCTGGGTCACCCTTTTAGCCGTTATTGCATCTAGCCTCTATATGCTTAGATCATTATAGTACCCAAAGCTCAAAGTTATGACAGCATAATAATTCAGATCTAGACTATCATTTTCTATATGATATGAATGAACAAAAACGCATAAAGTATGAAATTTAAGTAGTTCGAAATTGAGAGATAACCTTGAGAAGCTCATATATATAGTAGCGTATGTCATAATCAGTCAGTGTGGGGTACAAAACTTTAAAATCTTTACTGTTTACGAACTCAAATATCAGGCTAGGTGTTTTTGAGTGCTGATCTCTGACAATGTCAAGTAGTTTCACAATATTTGGTCCTCCACACAGATTCTGAAGTATCTTGATCTCTCTCTTTATCTGCATAAGAGCACAAGAAAGCGAATACCAATTAAACGTGATATAGCATTCATACTTTCATATAAACTGAAAACAGTTAGAACTAACAACAACCCGCACTCGTTGAAATAGTTAGCCTTTTCAAGTGCACCAAATCATAAAATAAATAAACCAAGGAATTAAATTTCGAAATTATAACTTGGTCGAAATGACCAAAACATTTCTATTTCAATGCCTACCAAAATTTAACTAAGTTTCTCTTCACAATGATTTGTCAACGTAATTAAGTTCAAAATATTTCGGTCGAAATTACCGTAATATTTCCATTTCCATGCCTACCGAAACAGAAATTTCATTCTTTCTTCAAATAAACTACTTACAAAGCTAACATCTTAATAGAAGCAAAATGTAAACGCTTTCATCATAAGATTGACAGGTAGAATTTAGAAGTAAAATGATTACAAAACGTCAAGTTTCAAACCTTCTTTTTCTTGACCGGCTTGAGGATCTTGATGACACACTTCTCATTGTTCGTGACATTTATTCCTTGAAACACTTCACTGTATTTCCCCCTCCCAACTTTTCGAACAACCTCATAATCATCTTGATCACTAGACCATAAAACTTAACTTGATTATTATAACTTCTATACACAAAACACAAATAATAGAGAAACTGAAAATAAAAGATAGTATCTAGTAATTGGAAACCAACAAAGTAAATCGAGTCGGGAGCTGGTTAAATCATAATTGATTTCTAATGAAATGACATTCATGGGATCATGGGTTTGTTCCTAATCAGGTTAAAAATCAAGGGTAGGGTTGTCAGTGGCAAAAATTATAGCTAAAGTATTGTTTACTTCATGATTGAAACGAAAAGTTTCTATTAAAACCCTAATTCTAGGTTGAGAACTGAACCAAACTGTAAACATCATATATACAAACAAGAACTATAAGAAATTAAAAGGGATTGAGAGGGAGGGGAAGAGATTGAGAGATTACCCCCACTGGACGGAGAGGGATTCGTAATCCCAATATTCTTTAGGTCGGAGGACATTAATGTCTGTGTAAACTCTGGCCTTCGACATTGGTAGATCGGAAGGATCTTCTTTATGTTGAATAAGAAAGAAAGATCCCCAACCCACCAACACCAATCCCTCCAAGAACAAGAATAGGATAAAAGGAAAATTGAAAGATTTTTCTTTAGGGTATGGTACAAGAGAAAAAATGGGTCGATGGCAAGAGTACAAGTCTCTTAACCGCTAAGCAAGTCTAGATTTACTAGGAATAACATTCCAAACTTGTGGGTTTTTTTTTTCTTGTTAAGTCCAAACTTGTGGGTTGACAACTAGGAATACATTATACATTGGCTGGTTTATTGTGCATCTACTATAAAAATCTAGAGGTCATAAATTTAATTATCGGTAGAAATGTCATATTAAATGTAATAACTTATATAGCTCATGTAAATCAAAATGAATCGGGAATTGACCATTCAATACAATCATCTGGTAAAGTTGTCAGATAAATATGTCCATTTAAAGATCCAATAAATATATCCAAGTTACAGATCTACGGGTCTTTTTTCTTTGAGGTGATCTCGATAATATCTATCTCTACAAACGAAATAAATTACTAATAAACATTTATGTTATTTAGAACTTTTGAATTTTAAAAGTGAATTTCGAACAAATTTTTCTAATTTTGGAGGTGACACTAGAAAAGATCCCTCTAAATATGTAAGTCAGTTAACATTTTCGGTGTTCCTCTTTGGAACCTTTAATGATTTATCTTACTTTAACATACATGTTATACAATTTTTCTTAGTTTGAAATCTCTTTTTGTTTTTTGTTTTTTTTTTGTTGAATTCTTTTTTTGTTTGGTGTGGTAATGAATTTATGTTGTCTTAGATTGAGAATTTACCCGAGAAAAATATATGTTGTTTTCCTAAAATATACATTTTCATATCAGGTATTTATTTTACATAAATAGATTTTTCACTTACGTCACAAAAAATTTCCAATTTTTTCTCAATATAAGAGAAAATTGTGAGCCACCTCCCCTAAGATTCCCCTAAGAGCATCTCCAATGGGACACTCTAATAAACACTCTAAAAATCTAGTTGTCAAGTGTCAAATAAAGATTCTCTTTCTTAGTGTCAATATAGAGACACTCTACATTTGTTTGGTCTCCAATGGAGATCTCTAAAATCTCTTACTTAATACACATGTCCCTCTTCAATTCAATAGATAAAAAGTAGTTGAAAAGCAAAGTTTTCTATTGGTTGAAATAATAAAGTAACACTTAGAGAGTCTCAAGTAGACACTCTCATTTTAGAGATTCTCTCTCTAGACACTCTATAATAAATGTGTCCAACTCATAATAGAGTGTGTAACAAAGTGTTCCATTGGAGATGATTTTTTAACAAAAACTCCAAAGAGTCATATGTGGCACTCTAAGTGTTAGAGATTGAGTGTCCCATTGGAGATGCTCTAAGAGTTTATTTCTCAACAAAAAAATCTTTTCAAATAATTTCATCCTTCTCAGCCCAGTCGTATATTTCTCTTAAATATCTTTCCTTCATTGGATTATTTCCCATTATTTCCTTCTTCTTCTATCAATTATTTCAGAATTCTATCTAACATAAATTGTTTTTGATTAACAAATATTGGTCATCTTACTAAGTCAAAAAGTTACTAGATTGATCGAGGTAGGACGCGAGCAGATCCTCATCAAAGCCATTAGGGTGGTGGATCTGACACAACTCCGCCACCTAAGTCTTAGAACATGAGGTCGGCATGAGTCTTCTACGCACCTTAGAGACAAGCAAAGAGGTGAATTTGTGCCAACTCTAGTGAGAACTCTGCTTTGATGTCAGAACATAGTATGGAGGTCTGCAGCAGTCACATGCACCCTACACTGCTTCCAAGCAAAAGAGAAGGTGGATATGAGTTAGCATTGCCCTTTATCTTACTCTGGTCAGAGAGAGAAGTAAGGGAGGTTGGCAGAAGTCAACTCGACACCTCGAACTGAGATCTGCCTGAAGTGAACAAAAATGATATATGTGGAAGGTCAAAGAGAGACAAATATCCACTTTTCATACATGAAGTGTTATGTGTCAGAGGATCTGCAACTATAAGAAGATACACACTCATTAGATATTATCCTCAATGCGGCTATATATCATCAGAATCGATGCCTCATCACTGCAGGTAATCTCAGTCGTGCTCTCCCGCGGTCATCCAAACCTATATAAACGTATCGGGTTTTTCCTAAAAAGGGAACTAATGTCATCTTTTACACTCAGACTTTTGAATTGTAATTTCTTAAACTGCAAAAAATACCTACTAATTTGGGCATGAAAGTGTCTTCCTCATTTTTTACAAGCTCTCACTCACCTGAATTTCTCAAGCAACCTAGGGAAAACCCATTTTCTGTTTGAAGGTCTTGATATCACAAGAAAGATATCCAGGGAAACCACTTTCCGACATTATCACTTTGGTTTTAGAGGAAGGAGAGTGGTTTTAGAGGAAGGAGAGTCACTTCAACAACACCTCAACGTTTGTTAGAACATGAATCTAGTAATTACAAGCTTTCTCTTTTCAAAAAAATTCACCTGAGTTGAGGATATCACTATGTCTTCTGATGAAGATTTAACAGTAGAAATTGCACGATTGAAGGAGGAAAAGAGGAGGGATGCAAACGTCATGCACTAAATACAGTCGATCCTTCTGCTGAAGACAGTAAAAATTGCACGATTGAAGGAGGAAAATAGGAGGGATGCAAACGTCATGCACTAAATACAGTCCACCCTTCTGATGAAGATTTAACAGTAGAAATTGCACGATTGAAGGAGGAAAAGAGGAGGGATGCAAACGTCATGCCCTAAATACAGTCCACCCTTCTGGAATTCGTAAGAAGAAATGAACCAGATGAAGAAACAAAGAGAAAACAAGGAAAGAAATGAACCCTTCCAATTACTTGCGAAAACCTGTTCGCATCACCAATCGTTTCTTCGACCTCATTCATTGGCAATGACGTAGGTCTATAAGCCATAGAAAGACTCCGATAAAAGGAAGAGAAAGCAAGATCCAAAATTGACATACGTAAACATAGAAAGCCACATTTATTCATTTCAGGCTTTATAAATGTGGGGACCGACCCTTGACGCAGGCCTACCCAATAGCTTTGGTTTTCTAACTTCAAAAGTGCCCCCCGCTAGCCAATGAAATAAGAGAGATTTTATAGGCAATGCCAAAATTGTTAAAGACCATCTCGCTAAAGGAAATCTCCAAATGGCTAGAGACGATGGTCTATTGGGACAATGCCCATCTTCGTCTAGGATCTAGAATAACAAACCCTAGATCCAGACCAACTTTTGGCAAACAGAAACTCCCTTCGTCGGAACAAAAGGCCGAAACGAAGAGAGAAGAGAAGAAAGAAGAAGAAAAAGGAAGAAGAGAGTGAAAGACGAAGAAACAAAAAAGAATTGTTTTGAGTCAAAAGAGATGGGCATTGCCTCTAACCACATTTGGTCAACTTGTTTTGATCAAATCTAGTTGAAAAATACATTTTCTTTAACAACTTTGGGCATTACCTATAAATCACCCGTTAAATAATAGTTCGACCGATCCAGTTCCCCACTGTAATCTATCTCGTCTACAGGAGAAGTGAACGTGCCCAAAGTATTTATTATAGATTAAGCCCAAAAGTAAAGCCCAAAGTCACTTTGACTCTCTTCGAGTCGGTTAACAGTCGCCACCCAAATAGCCTACCTCACCACCGCACGAGTAAGGACGTGATTGCGTTCCATCGTTGATTGCGTAAACAACCTACCAGAAGATTTCATTTTTTTATTACCAAAAAAACCTTATATCACACGTGTGATAATTACATACGTGTCAATCATCTGGTGGTCTCATATTACACGTGTTAAAGTTGACCCACTCAAGCGCCGGTATACAAATACAACAAGAACCAAACCCTCACCCGCCAAACTCCCTTTTTACTTTCTCTCTCTACTCCTCCGCCCTCCGAAAAACAAGGAAGAAGTTAGAGAGAGAGAAACAAAATGAGCGGCAGTTTTCTCAGAAACACCACCAAACGCTACCTTCACAGATTACTTGAAAATGGAGTTTCAATTAAATCTCAAAGTAGTACTACTAGTAGTATTAGAAGTAGAACTTTAGGAAATCAACAATTTTATAGAGCTTATGCTCATCAACGTTCTTCTATTATTTTCAAGAAGTTTAAAGATTTAGGGTTTTCTCCTTCTACATTTTCATCTTCATTTTCTTCTTCATCATCATCGTCTTCGTCGTCTACTGTTGCTTCAAGGAATGGATTTATTGGATGGTATTTAGGTATGATCGAGTCTCGACCTGTTCTTACTAAGAGTGTCACTTCTGCTCTTATTTATACTGCCGCCGACTTGTCTTCTCAGGTACTAATTCTAATCAAACCCTAGATTTTCTTCGTTTTACATTTTTCATGAAATTTGTCTATGTACCTTAAATAAATTAACTGAGGTTGTTTATAAACTTGATTTTATGCTTAAATGGTAGTTTTTAAGTCTAGTAAAATTAATTTGGGGAAACAATATGTATCCTTCTTTTGGTTTTGGGGTTTAAGTGAAGATATAAACCCTAATTTTCTTGATCACGTTTAGAAACAGGTTTTTGTTAGACAAGTCAACCTAATGAAATCCTGTTTTTCTTCTTTGAATCCTCTCATTTACTTTAAATACCCTAACTGTAGGAAGAAATTGGAATTTGTATGAAATTAGAGTAAACTGAAAGATTCAAAGAAGGAGAATGGCAGGCGTGGCCGCGTGGGGCAAGAGAAACAAAAATTAGGGTTAGTAAGAATTGTAGGAAATTCTGACAGGCAATAAATTTCATTTTTGGAAAGAGAGATAGGCAAGAAGATGAATTAGTTTGGGTTTGGTGCTATGTTGTTAGTACCTCATCCATAGCTGTAGTGAACTATCATCATGTTTGGTTGTTCAACTGGTCAAGTAACTACATTTTCTAATATACTTTAATACCATATGGTTTATCTGTGAAGTTAATTAACTAATCCATTTATAGACAATGTATACAAAATATTCAATAGAGATACTAGAAAGTTTATATAGCCACATATATTGTAATGGGGACTCACTAACGCTACCTTGCTTCGTCCACTTATTCCAAATTCCTCTTTACTTTTCGCCCATGAGTCCATGCCTACCTCGGTGGGTTGCTTGACCATCTAGAATAGAATGGACGAATGCTTAGATTCATGCTGGACAGCGAGCAAAGCATAGGTCAATAGGAACATCCCGACTCAGGGTAGGTGAGGGTTTAAATTGTGAAAGATTCATACTGTGGTTGTGTTTTTGTTTGATGCTTCTCCCTATGTCGGGGGGGGGGGGGGGGGNACTATCTGATGTTTGGTCCTTTTGTTTTCGGGGGAGGTATTTGGTTCTCGATATACCTCCCAAGGCCTTCTTATTGCTTTCCGTCGCAATTCTTTTGTAACTCTTACTTTCAGTTAATATTAATTCAAACTTTTCAAAAAAAAAAAAACAGCTTAATGAATGTCAATTTTTTTTTGTTTCATATTTTGATATCTTTTCTTGGTTGCCAAATAGAATGACATGAATAATAAATTGTGTTATTCAGTAATAAGTACAATCATACATTGACTGCTTTCTTGTGTATCTGAGACTCTTAAGTCGAAATATTGTATCCACAAGTAATTTGGCTCAGATAACAAAAAACTAGTGCTAATTCTGTTCTAAGTCGGCTTTAAGTGTGACCATTCAGATTTTCACACCTAAAAACAGCCCAATGATAAAGGAATACTTGTTTCACAGATTTTCATTTTGTCATTTACACTGTTCTTGTTTCAAAGTTTATTCATGTTATTTAGACGAGAAAGTGTTACAGTGGTAGTCTAGAAAAATTCATTAATCAATGTGTCTATGTTGAAATTTTAAACAGATGATTACTCAACCAGAGTCAGAATCTTATGACTCGACTAGAAGTTTGCGTATGGCTGGCTACGGATTGCTGATTATGGGACCATCATTACATTTCTGGTTTAATTTTGTTTCAAAAATCTTACCAAAAAGAGACGTGCTTACTACTTTGAAAAAGATATTTATGGGGCAGACTGTCTATGGACCTATAATGGCCACCGTGTTTTTCTCTCTGAATGCAGTCCTACAAGGTACATCCACAGTTCCACACTTCTTATTCTATTTCAAAGTGTTACAAGTTTGTAGAAAGTCAATACTTATGCTACTTTAAAGTTCTTCAATTTACACCAAATCGATTTTATTTCCAAAGGAAACGCACATATGCGAAAGAAAATAGATTAGACTACGTAAGTTAAGCAGTATTTGCCGGGACGAGACACAAACAATTTGTATTAGTCTATCAGAGTTATGCTTAGGTGTATCCATGTTCCTTTGTTAATTTTATATGTTTCACTTGCTATACAACTTATTGTTTTAGAGTTCTATGGATTTTCACTTAACTGTTGCCCCTTTGCAGTATGGACTTTCTTACTTCTTGTTGGTTTACTCTTAATGTATAACCCAAACTACAACGTTGTATCATAGACAATTTCCCTATAGTACGACGAGGCTTCTTTTTTTCGTTCTTAAATCTTATACCTACTGAAGTAGATAGTATGTTTGTCCGGTGGCTTGTCTTCCATAATAATTTTTGATGATTGGACTTCGAGATCTGTAGCCACCGAACTGAAAACAATATTTGGTAAGTGCAGGTGAAAGTGGTGCTGAAATTGCAGCTAGGTTGAAGCGAGACTTGATCCCAACACTGAAAAATGGTCTTTTATACTGGCCTATGTGCGATTTTGTCACTTTCAAGTTCGTCCCAGTTCGTCTACAGGTACCTTCTACACTAATGTCATGTTGTTCATCTCTCCTTCCCTTATGTTCATTCATTTATAACAATAAAATCTTTATCTCTGATTTCATTTTCTTCATTCGTAGTAGTGATTTTTCCGCCACAAATTCACCTTTAGAATTTAGATACTAATAAACCTGAACCCAAGCATTTTGGTTCCTCACTGATTCTTGTTCTTTTGTTTGTTGACAGCCTCTTGTAAGCAATTCGTTTGCTTTCTTGTGGACCATATACCTCACATACATGGCAGGCTTAAGCAAAGCAGGTCCAGCCGAGATATCTGACGATTGATTTTCTCCCCCAAAATATCATCCCCGTGTCAGATTGTATTTTCTGTGTTCCGCATTGGGTTAGATCACCTAGTAAACGATCGAATGTAAATGGGGTGCCTATATAACGGTTACAAGTTTAGGTTATGTTCGAACTAGAGGGAGACAAACACATTCATTTTGATTGTTCTCAGACACAAATGAGCTCATGTAACACTGTTTGGAAATGAAAACTTCTTTATTACTCTCACAAAGATTTCAGTCATACTTTCGTGAGAATAACTATTTCTTTTTTCACTCTTACGAGAAAAGGAAGAACGCTAGGAAATGTCCGAAGGCGATGGTGACTTGTGGCCGAAAATCCAAGTTGTGGAAAAATCTGAGCCACTACCAATCTCAAGTAAACCATACATGACTTCAAAAAAAAGAAAAAAGAAGTAACCACACATGAAGTTTTAGCATCTGAGATAGTTCCACATAAAAAAAAATCTTTGCTTTTCGACTTTGTGAGAATAGTTGCACATCAAAATAGTAACGAAGAATATGATATTTATAGTCTCTTCACTCATGATCAATTGGTCAGGGACATTATATTTATCTTTGCTTGTTTTAATAGTAAGAGAATAGCAGTAATAAAAATTGCATGATTGATGAAACCCATAAGACAGAGACATGTAAACTAGGTGATGTGAAGAGACCTCCATTGTTAGGTTTGGTGTGATTGTTACTATACACAGTTCTCCATTAATTTGTTCGACAACCATTCATTCAAGAAAGGACTACTCGCTACCTCTCTCTATATATACACATATACTCTCTTCACAACAAACCCCACCATTGATATCAGTGTTGGGAAGGGGTGGGGTCTCATAAATTTTTATCTACAAGAAACCAAAATTATCCAAACTTTGTGTTCCACAAAACAGGACAAGATAATTTAGTTGGATCACCATAATAGGAATCTAGTTTGGGTTCTTTCTTCCTTCCACATATGGTAATGTTGAAGTCTCTTGGATATGGATGGATATCAAATCCGGTTTGCGACATGTGAAACTTCTTTTACGATTTTTTTTTGGTCCGATCCATTTTGCTTACTTTCACTCTAGTTTTATTAGGGTGAATATAAACGTAAGAGGAAATTTGTGTATTTTCGGAATTAGAAAAAGAGGTGAGGTAGTGGGGTATTCAGTGAGTTACATAATTAGAAATATCTTTGTAACTTTCTCGTACGTTCTTTACTGTTTTTCTTGGTTGCTCCTTCTTTGTCCTTTAACTCTATAACAGTACCCACTTAGGTCACAATTGGATCTCGGTTGTACAACCCCAGGAAGAGAGAGAGAGAGAGAAGAAGAGTGGGTCCATTTCCCATGTGAACATTTGAAGATGCTTAGACATAAATGAGTCAAGTCCCTTCAACTCGTCTCCTCCCTCTCAAATTCACCACAAAATCAGAAAGCTCCAAACAGTCCTGACTTGCTATAAATTCAGGTCTCATTTTTTTTTTCCTATATTTGTAAGTAGTAGAGCAATCCATTATTAATCCATATAATGGAGTTGTCCAATGGTTAAACAGTGATGGCAAAGTTTGTAGAGAAAGAAAATGTGTGTTATTTAGTGATATAGCAACACAAAAAGAAAAGCATTCATCACTTCTACTTTTCTCCTTACCATGTATTCTAAAAATCAAGAGCAGCTTCACTCAACTGTTATGAAGAGAACTACTGAATGGTCTCTCTCTTTCTCCCTCTCTCTCTTCAGAGTTTATTCTAAATTGAGTTTTCTCTTAAAAATTGTAATGAAGTTGAATTTCAAACAGGATTTTCTCCCAGGAAATTCCAAGCGATATCACCGTTCGGGTCCGAGGAACTTCTTTCTCATTGCACAAGGTAAATAAATACTCATGAATTATTGTTCACACTTGTTGGTTGCTCATATTTAGCTATATTATAATAGTTCAAGTTTATCGAAAATAAGACATATCCTGTTATAAGTCCTATACTAATCTTATATGTGTGTATGATTCATTTGTAACTACAACTGCAGTTCCCATTGGTCTCAAAATGTGGGTACATAAAGAAGTTACTAACAAAACTCGGCAGTCCTGGTAACACTATCATTGAAGTTCCCGATATACCGGGTGGCCCAGAAGCGTTCGAATTGGCAGCAAAGTTCTGTTACGGAATAAATTTTGAGATAAGTATAGAAAACATAGCGATGCTCCGATGTGCAGCAGAATATCTCCAAATGACAGAGGATTATGCGATCGGGAACTTAGTAAATAGAACAGAGACCTACTTGAAAGAAGTAGCACTTAAGAGTTTATCAGGATCAATTATGATATTGCATCAATCAGAGAAGCTTCTTCCAATGGCAGAGAAGGTGAAATTGGTGAGCAAATGTATTGATAGTATTGCATTTCTAGCCTGCAAAGAGAGTGGGTTTAACAAAATTCATGAAAATGTTAGTTCTTCTTTGGGACTTCAGAATAAATCTAAACCCATGTTAGATTGGTGGGCTAAAGAGTTAAGTGTTCTAAGTATTGAAATCTTTCAACGGGTTATCATGGCAATGATAGCTAGAGGATTTAAACAATCGGCACTTGGTTCGATACTTATGCTCTATGCCGAGAATGCTCTTCGAGAATTGGTTAGTATCAACTTCTAAAGAAAAATGTTTACTTAATGTCGACTAAACTTGTTGCTTAGTGGGCTCCCTCGGTCCCTCCCAATATTTGCATAAATGTAAAACCTCATTTCTAGTGCTACTAGGAAAATTCAAACGAAATCACATGTTAGCACCGAGCGGGATCGTTGGGTACTTTGTGAGCCAACTATTAGGTTGAGGTTGGCTATTAGGGATAGTGGGCTCACTCCACATAATCACACGTTAGCACCGAGTGGGAGCATTGGGTACTTAATGAGCCAACTATTAGGTTCAGGTGGGCTAACTCCACATATATGCATAGATGTGAATAAACAATTATCTGTACTAGTTAAAGTTATTAGAGAAAGATCTTTAACATTGTATTAGAGGAATATACCAAAAGTGGTCAAGGATTCAATTCCTGTTTCTAGTGTCAATATGAAAGATGAAAAGAAAGAACATGCTAGCACTGAGAGAGAGTGTTAGGGTTAGCGACCTACTCGTAAACAACTCTCGCTACAAGAGAATGTGTTTGTTCTAATAACATTTCATAAGAATTAGACAACATCCCAAGAAGCATGATATGTGGTTTCTGTTTTTCTGTTTCTTTTTGTTATATGGATAATGTAGCTAGTTTGAGAGCTGGATGCAGGAAATATTTGGGAGAAACAAGAAGAAAATGGAGCAAAAACATGAACACGAGAAGAGAATTATGTTAGAATCGATTGTTAGTCTCTTACCAAGAGAGAAGAATGCAATGCCGGTTAGCTTCCTCTGTATGCTCCTAAAAGCAGCAATACATTATGAAACAATGGTTTCCTGTCGACTCGATCTTGAGAAAAGGATAGCCCTGCAACTTGAACAAGCAGTGTTGAGTGACATATTGATACCTTTGAATTCTCTCACTATAGATACATTATATGATGTAGATACCGTAAAACGTATCATAAAAAACTACAAAGAATACAACTCCGAAGGCAACCCGTTTGGCTATGACATGACTAATAACTCTATATCTCCTTCACCAAGTGAGATTAACAGAGTTGGAATCCTCTTGGAGAGCTATATTTCTGAAATAGCATCTGATCATAACTTAACTGCTTCGAACTTCATTAGTCTTGCAGAATTGATCTCACAACTATCAAAAACAACCGAGGGTGACATCTATAGGCCCATCGATATCTACTTGAAGGTATTATATATATATAATTATTTAAACTTGATTTCTTTGGTTATAAATTTCCTAACCTGTCTTGTTTTGATGCCATTTTCAGGCTCATCCCGAATTAAGTGATATGGAGAAGAGGAAGATTTGCAGCTTAATGAGCTGTTCTAAGAAATCAATTGAAGGTTCGGCTCATGAAACTCAGAGCAATTGGCTCCCTGTGCAAACTGTGGTTCAAGTTCTATACCATGACAAACAAAAGCTTCAAGATTCCTTGAATGATAATCTAATGACAGTAGAATCACCCACATTACCGAAAAAAGTTAAAGTGTATTCTATGGATTTTCAACCATCCCGAACCGAGTTGTTAAGTTTACAAAGAGAGAATGAAGAATTGAAAGTAGAGTTACTCAGTATGCGGATGCGGATAAAAGAACTAGAGAAATCATCGTTAAGCAAATCGCCTACTCTGAAGTCTATGGGTAAGTCACAATTACCTAAAAAGTCTATCATAAACACACTGTCGAAAAAATTTGGATGGTTCTCCCCCTTTATGCGTCTCGATGGGGCCAAGACTTCTGATGTCAAAGGCCATATGATGGGCAAAAGAGATCGACGACATTCTATTTCTTGAACAATTTAATTAGCTCTTAAGAACTATATGCTAGTTATATTACTTATCGAAGAGCACGTTATCGACGTTCCAAATGCTTCAAAAGATTAAAAAGACATTGTTTCTTCTAAGTAATCATAAGTTAGTTTCTCAGTACTAATCTCTGTTCCAAATAAAAAATTATCGATGTTACGAATGCTTAGAAGGATTTAATAAGTGTTTTATTACTGGATCTTGTGAGCACCCAATTTGCTCCCGTCGACTCTATCTCCAACTCTCTGAATTTTTGATGTAAGCTAAAAAGACAAAAAGTAATCCACCCACCTCGAAGGTCATTAGGTCATGATAAAATAGACACTTAAGGTAGCAAAGGCAGACTAGTCAGCGCATAAACGCATTGTCTTATGTGGTAGAAGCATTTCCAATTTGATTTTGAAAAATAGCTAAAAAGAGAAACCATCTTTTCCATTGGGGTAAAAATTTCATCAATCACAATTCCTAACGAAAATGAATGCTCTCATCCAAGTAGTTCTCAACTATATAGTCAAATACAGGGAGAGCTAAACCAAAATAGAAAAATAAAAAATAACACGAAGATATTTGTTTGATTGCTTAAGAATTAAAAAAAGTACAATATATGAAACATGGCATCCACGTCTTGTTAGACGAAGGATATGAAAGTAGATTCTAGGAAAAAGTAGGCTTTAATTAGAATATGAATTCTTTGGTTTGTTTGGCAACTAGAAATCGCAGGAACTCTAAATCCTGCAACTTATTTGTACTAGTGGTAAAATCCTAACCAATTTCAAGACTTGGTGGAAGTTTAGTTTATCAGACACCAAAACCAACAAATACACCCACCCAAAGCCCCCAATGGAAAATCAAATATAGGGGAAATTTTACCATATTTTCTATTAATTGTATTTATTTAACAACCACTTGCTACTATCCGAAATCGGAATCCCATTTTGACAAATCGTGTAGACGTGGTATCAAGATTTAGACGTGTTATCCACATCACTTGTTGAGATATATTTTAATTCGAAAGAGACTAGTTATTTTCTTTAAATGTTTAATTTTTAAAATTAGGAGTGTGGTAGAGCCATGTTAGTCATTCATTATTTTTATCTTTAACTAAATGTTTTAGAATATTATATTACTCATTCATATTTAGTAGATTTTGATGGTTTAAGTTTTCTGGCATTCGTAGTTCTACAATTTCTTGGAAATTGTAGAGATTACACAAATTATTTGACTGGTAAAATTATTGTATCAATATAATTACTCGAATCATACTAGTATTATTTTATAGAGCTACCAACGAATCGTTGTTGTATTGTTTTGTCTCTTTTCATGGGTATGGACTTAACCAACAACCACTCATAAAAAAAAATGAAATGAAGCCAAATTACCAAGTGGATAATCTTATCTTGATTATGGATTGTAATCACTAATTATACTTAAATTTGAAGGTCAATCAATCAAGAAGTTAAGTTAAATGGTGTCTAGTTACCAACCAATAATTAATAGGTACTAACTAATTAAAAATTGTTAATCAAAAGTTCTTATTATCTCTCTTCTTTCTCTCTATAAACGAGGGAAGCATTAACCTATTAGCCAATAGAGTCACTCATAGAACCCCACCTTTGGAACATTCATACATGTAATATATTCCATGCCAACTATCTCAAAACCTATCTATAAATATTTGCTCAACTCATCACTACTAATCTCATCTCTCCTAAGTTATTGATCTTAATTGAGAAATTTGGTTCAAAGTAGAAGCTAGAGATGGCAAAATTTAATTTTGCCTTAGTTATTTGTGTTTTAGTTTTGAACTTTTGGTTCTTACCTTATCTCGGTTCTGCTCAACTTCGACCAAATTTCTACTCTAACCCTAACTCTAACTTTTGCCCAAACCTTGAAAACATCGTTAAAGGTGTCGTTAGTACTAAAGTGCAACAGACTTTCGTCACAATTCCCGCCACTCTACGCCTTTTTTTCCACGATTGTTTCGTAAACGTAAGTTTATTTCTTTTAAGTTTTGTTTTCATTAATTTCAATAAGTGAATTCCCTTATTAATTTAGGGCAATCTTATTTATTAACTAAGATCATTTTATTAAATAGGGTTGTGACGCATCGGTAATTATTCAATCAGCCGGGTCTAATGTAGCAGAAAAAGATCACCCAGACAATCTTTCATTAGCAGGAGACGGATTTGATACCGTCATAAAGGCAAAAGCAGCCGTAGATAAACAATGTGGTGCGAACAAAGTGTCTTGTGCTGATATTCTTGCTCTTGCTACTAGAGATGTTGTTGTCGCAGCTGGAGGACCGTCATGGCAGGTGGAATTAGGAAGAAAGGATGGGTTTGTGTCGACGAAATCAAGTGTTGAAGGCAATCTCCCAAAACCAACATTCAATCTAAACCAGCTCAATGCCATGTTTAATCGAAATGGCCTATCTCAAACTGACATGATCGCTCTTTCTGGTAAATTTACTTTAACTAGTCTTATTCATATGATTTGACTCGTGCGAAACTCATTATTACTTTTCTCGCAGGTGCACATACACTTGGATTTTCCCATTGTAGCAAATTCTCAAACAGAATATATTCGAACCCACCTGACCCAACGATGAACAAGGGCTATGCAGCTCAACTCAGACAAATGTGCCCTAAAAATGTGAACCCATTGATAGCCATTAACATGGACCCAGTCACCCCAAAGAGCTTTGACATTCAGTACTACAAGAATCTCCAACAAGGTAAAGGTCTATTCACCTCTGACCAGGTCCTCTTCACAGACAGTCGATCGAGGGGTCTTGTTAATGCATGGGCCACCAATTCTGGCATTGCTGGATTTAACCAAGCCTTTACTACTGCCATGATCAAGCTTGGCCGGGTCGGAGTCAAGACTGGTAAACAAGGAAACGTTCGCAAATTCTGTGACCGTTTTAACTAAGAAAAAAAGAAATCCTAAATTACTTGAGATTTTGATTCGAGTTTGGTGTGTTAATAATTTTGTACTTTGAAAGGTTAACCCATTGGCTTCCTATTGAAACTATGGTGTAAGCGTTCTGTTTTGTATTATTTTATTCGATAAATAATATCAATTGCTTGTTATTTAAAACAAGTTATATAATATTGTTAAAAAATGGTTATAAGTTTTCTATTTCAAAAATGGTTTGGAGTGGAGGCTCTCTGAGGCATACTCCCTGGTGTACTCCCCCTCACAGAACAAACATATTTTTGGTCTTTTCAGTCTGGCAAAACTGTGAAAAGAAAATAAAAATAAATTATGCCGAAACATTAGTTATTGCGAAAATTAAAAGAACCGGTTTGAATTGTGCGGTCATCATTTTAGTTTCGAGCTCTCCAAAACTGATGATGCCAGAAGACCAGGAGCTAGGCTGATATTTATAAAGCTACTACTTGACAGGAAAAACCGGCAGGAGCATGATACATACGGTGATACAGGGAATGCTATGTGCATGAAAAGGTTTGACTTAATTATGACTAGGATGTTGTTTGGCAATTAAAAGTATTAGTACTTTTCATTTGCATAAAAGTAACAAAATATCAAAAATATGATTGGCCAAAATATTACTTGTAAATAATTTTCTTTCCGGTTATTTCCCGAAAGGCCCCTTACTTTATGACCAGCTTCTCACGTAGCCTCCTATTTTATCGAAAATACTCAGAACACCCCCTTTTTCAGTTACCATTAAATGTTCGTTAACTAGTCATCACCTCTCTCTCCTCCATCTCATCACCTCTCTCTGCCACCTCATTCTCTAGCCACCTCATCGTCTTCACCGACGAATGTCGGCGACCAGCGACCTTCAAACATAAATTTTTTCCTCTCTTCTTCTTCTTTTCCCTCTCTTTTCTCTCTCATTTTCTCTCTCTTCCTCTCCTTTTCTCTCTCTTCCTCTCCTTTTCTCTCTTCCTCTCTCTTCTCACTCCCTCTCTCTATACTGGCCAGCGAAGGGGGGAGCCCTTCGTCGATCTTCGGTCTGGGAAAGGCTCCCCCCCTTCGTCGACCAATATAGAGAGAGAGAGTGAGAAGAGAGAGGAAGAGAGAGAAAAGTATAGGAAGAGAGAGAAAAGAGAGGAAGAAGAAAAAGATAGAAAGATATTTTTTTTTTATGTTTGAAGTTCGTCGGCCGACGACCTTCAACGGTGAAGACGATGAGGTGGCGAGAGGATGAGGTGACAAAGAGAGGTGATGAGATGGAGGAGAGAGAGGTGATGACTAGTTAACGAACATTTAACAGTAACTGAAAAAGGGGGCTTTCTGAGTATTTTTGATAAAGTAGGGGGCTACGCGGGAAGCTGGTCATAAAGTAGGGGGCCTTTCGGAAAATAACCCTTTTCTTTTTTCTTTTCTCATGGAGATACTTGATTTAAGTTGACTTCATTTATAATTTTCACGATTACTCTCGTGGAAGAGGTGGTGGTGATATAGGTGGTGGATCCTTAGAGGTATAGTGATCATAGCGTAGTTGTGGTGATGGAGCCTTGGAGGTATGACGATGAAAGGCGTGATGGTTGTTGAGATGTTATTGAGGTGCGGTGGCAGTGGACGTACGGCGGTGGAGGTATGACGGTGGCAGTGGTGGTGGAGGTATGATGGTGGCGGTGTTGGTGCAAGTATGAGGATGCTGGTGGTGGTGGTGGTTAAGATACTGTGCTAGTTTTGGTGGTTGAGATGTGGTGGGGGGAGGTAAGAAGGTTGTGGTAGTGATGGAGCTATGGAGTTATGGTGGTGGTGGAGGTAGGAAGGTGGCGATGGTGATGGAAGTATGGTGGTGGTACGATGGACATACAATGGTGGTGGTGGTTGAGATACAGTGGTGGAGGTATGGTGGTGGTATGGAGGTGATGGTGGAGGTGGTGGTAGTGATGGAGCTATGAGGTATGGTGGTGGAGAAGCGATAGAAAACGAAAAAAAATTGAGTAAAATAAAATTCATGCATATGTTGCACATAAGTTACTTTACTTTAAAGTCAAAAGCTAAAATTTTAAACTTAAAAAAAAAGGTGAATATTAACTTAAGTGAAGCCAGAAATTTTTGTGTTACCAAACTAAGTTTTTTACTTTTCTACTTAAATAAGTAAAAAGTAACTTATTTTGACGTTGCCAAACGAGACCTTGATCACTAAAAGATAAAAAAATTCAATATTAAGTATGATCCAAACCTTTCTTTTACCTGAGTGACTCATTAAGTCATAAATTAAGTCAAGACAATTTGTACACTTATCATTTCTTATACAAGATTTACCTAATATCTCGACAATGACCAAGAACTATATGTTAAGTTTATAGTTATTCTATTCAAAATTGATGATGTTGGAAAGTGGTTATTCGGTTATCTCTAAAAAAAGGTAACTTTCTCGCCTCATATTTGATACCTCGTATTTGATTTTCTTCTCCCGCGGTGATGGTGGTTTAACATGAAAGGAGGGGGGCTGCAAATTACACTTCGACGCTCAAATCAGCTCAATATAGAGGTAGAAATCATTTGTGAGAGATGAAAGAATCGGTCCCCTTTCAGGACAAACATGTCATGCTTATATAGGTTTGATGACGGTGGAAGATCAACGATGGAGAACTTGCGGTGATAAGAATACGACTTGGTGATAACCACGTGACATAGTCGTTAGTTAAAATATCTTTTCACTCGATTGTATCTTTGTCAATAAAGATTTCAACAAGTGAAAAGTTATCTCGATTTCCGTGCTTCCACATGCCTCTTAGGCAGAGCAGATCTCTAGGTGTCTAGGTCACTTCTCCATATCTCCCTATTATCTCTCTCTTTGGTCAAAGTAAGGCTCAAGGGCCGAGCTAGCTCGGATCCACCTTTTGGTTTTTCCTCTAGGCTAAAGAAGAGTTTCAGGTGTTTAGGAAACTCGTATCGATCTCTCAATAATTTCTCTGGTTAAAGTCAGACTCATGTGGTAAAATTCTTTCAGTTCCGCCCTTCTGATAATTTTATTGAAAGTTTGCTCGTGGGCGTAAACTTGACACATGCGAGACATATCCGATGACATCTTGAGAAGTCAAAGCTGACCAATAATTGGCTCTAAAAGAATCTCCCTACTTTTTAGGTGAATGAAGAGATGCTAATGAGTAGAAGAACTTTATCGAAACTTCTCAACCTGCCAATGTTAGTCACATGCAGAATATCATAACATCAACAATGCACTAACTAGGAAAATAGGTGGTAAGCTATATCTTTGACATAGTAAGAGGTGTTCCTCTGCTCGACATTCTTTAGCTCTTTAAGGAATCAACTATGGTGCAGAACTCCCGTGCTCTGCTCGCATTTTCATTTAGCTTGCATCAACCGAAAACCCTCGAGGCCATATTAAATTCATTCTCGAACATTCTTTCAACACCAGCTCGGTAAACCAAACGATCTCTCGATGTTATCGTGACGAGCTCCACTCTCGCCACGCGGCAACAACCCAGACGATTCGCCTGACAAAGGTGATCTGTCATCATCATTCTTAATTTGTCAATTGGATAAGATAAATGACCATATATTTTTGTCTTTAAGCTTTTAACGTTTCCAAAACTAACATCACAATCTCCATTATCTCTTCTCCTAGTTCTTGAACCTTAAATACTTTTTTTTATCCTCAAATCTTCTCCTTACCAATTTATGTCTGGTAACAGAAGGATTCCCCTTCTTTCTTTATGAGGAGGCTCACTGTCTATATGTCACCGTCGCACTCCATGCAATTCTTCCTCAAGAAGGTTAATCAACGAGCTTAAATGGTGGTGATGCTTGGATTATTGTGTCCACCTTATTTTGTCGTCGGAGAGTTCCTTCCCCGGAGTTTTCATTTACTTCTCTATCTTGTTGTGAACTTTTGTCTGAATCCTCATTTCATATGGTTCCTTTCAATCTCCCATTACCATTATGGATGTCACACAGTGGTCCTGTGGTCATAGGGTATCTCATAGCTCTTTCGTCAAAGCAGATCTTCCTACTCTGCAAGCCAAGCTAGATCTTCATCCTAATGCATGTCGACCTGATCATCCCTAGCCATAATGTTCGGGTCTTTAAAACCAAAAGTCAAGTTTAGGTTTTTATGGGTTCTTATTTGAAGTAGGTTCTGTCTTCCTCTACATCCCTTCTCTAGTTTGCTAATGTCTTACTATCAAATCCGGGCTTGCCAACTGAACCTGAAAGTAGAGGTGATAATCAGTATCTATATAGTACTCTGCCACTTGGATCTGAAGGCAGAGTCTGACTTGGTTGCCTTCTGTCATCTCTTCCAAATTAAGGAAGAGAAAGATGGTTCCTGGTGTCATCTCTCGTCCAGGAAAACTATGTTTTATCAAATGTAAATCATGATAGTCGATGGAAAAACTACAAGGAATATTTTCTTTTCTTTATTCCTTTGTTCAAGTGAAGTCTTGTTCAAGCTTGTCTTATGTTGGAAGAAGATTCTCAACTTCTGCTTAACAAGATACGGGCTAAGTTTTCTTCGACCCATATCACTCGTCCTACTTTTTGACCAAGCAGAAGCTTTATGATGTTGGTTTCCTGCTCACTCTACCGAGCGAGTTATTCTGCCATCTGTTATACTTTTTCGTTATAGCTTATTACTACTCTGCATGTTAATGAAGTAATTCGGGAGGTGCCAATAACATTAGCACTTCTCATCCAATCTCCATCGGATCAAGAAGGTTTCTCAAGACCAAGATTAGAAGATTACTTTCCTTATTATTTGTAAATAGAAATAAGATGTTTCTATACTTGTTATTATATTTTTTTCCTTTTATTTTCTTTCTATATGTAAGTTATTTCTTTGTACAACTCTATCGGTCAACTTAGCAGTTTGGCAAACCCGTCTCTCTCTTTACCTCTCTTGCGCCATTGACTGTTCTTGTTGTTTGCTTTTTCTTTTTGGCTTAATTGATATAAAACAACCATAAATGACCCATGATTTACAGAGATATACTATACTCATGGTTACACTCACCTAATCACCAACTCCATCTTCGATTCACAGGGATTAGTTTCCACATAATTTCTCTCTCTAGATTAGAATTATTCGTGACAGCCCCCTCTGTCACTATTTTTTGGCTACATTTTCTACCGTCACAACTTATTTGTGACAATTCACATATGTCACTGATTTTGCTACAATGACTATATACTGTTGCGTATTTTCTGTAGTTGCAACTAGTTTCTACTTATTTTTATCAGCGACACGGAACTATACTATTATTGTTTTTTGTCATTTCCTGACAATATTTATTTTGTTTGACTTATTTCGTGTTAAATTTGGTCAATTCTTCCCGACAATGCATCATTTGTCGATATTTTCCACGACACCATCATGGTGGTTATTATTTATTTTCCAATCTTTTGGCATTCAGACATTGATTTCTTTGTCGACTTTCTCCACAACAACATTATTTTTGTTGTCGCTCATTTTATTCATATTTGACATTCTTCCGACAATGACTTACTTGTCGACTTTACCGATAATGTTACTTGAGTTGTCACTTCTTCAACCTAATTTCCGTAATTATTTTTTCAATATGTTTTTGATGATGCATTTCCTATCAAACATAACTAGCACACTACAGTTTCTCTTCGATTTTGACTTTTCAGGTTTACGCACCTGCGATTTCCTTTTCAAATACACTCCTACATCCATCGTGGTGCATTAGACTTTTTTTAGCAGGCTCTTACAACTTATTCTCTCGAGTTTTTCCACTACTTTTTGTCGATCCATGATCTCTATTCCTTCTCCTTCATTGAGATTGATTCTTTTTCCCGGTAAAGATTCTGGTGACCCTAGTCCTACGGCTGCGACACTTTTCTCGGGAACTATTCTCTCTATTCATCTTACTTCATGGATTATCGATAGCGGTGCTTCGAACCACGTCTGTTTTTCTTTACAATGTTTTAGTTCTTACGAACTTGCTCCTCCATCACTTTACGTTCAAATTCCTTACGGGAGTACCTTTCTTGTTAAACATATCAGTAAAGTAGTTTTTTCGGACTCTTTACATATCGAAAATGTTTATCACATTCCTAATTTCAAGTTTAATTTGATTTCTGTACGACAATTATGTAAATCTTTAAATTGTCTTGCGACTTTCTCACCGACCCTATGTGTCTTTACAGAGGTATTGACTACCCGCCTGATTGGACAGGCTGATGAGGTTGGAGACCTCTATATTTTACGTCATAAATCTTCAACACTTACTCTCTATAAGTCGCTTGACCTTTGGCGACGATTCAGACATCCTAGTTTGGATCGTCTCAAACACTTATCTCAACGTTTTGATTTTATTCGCTTTGACTACTCGCATGACTGTATAATTTGTCCTATGGACAAGCAATCTAAATTGCCTTTTCATAAAAGTACTTCTGTTAGTACTTTTCCTTTCCAATTAGTTCATGCTGACATTTGGAGACCTTTTCCTGTTCCTTCGCTCACAAATAAGCGATGCTTTCTAACCTTACTTGATGACTATTCCAGATATACTTGGACATTCCTTATGCAGTCCAAGTCTGAGACTAAGAAATATTTAGATTATTTCTTCAATTTCACAATTAAACAATATCAAAAGACTATTAAGTCCATTCTTCTGATTCGGCAACCAGCTCCACCTGCCCAATTCAGACTTTTCGTTCCGACAATGGAACTGAATTTCTCACTAAGGACTTACAGTCTTGGTTCAAGTCGAATGGTATTATCCATCAACGCAGTTGCGTTCATACTCCACAACAAAATGGGGTCGTGGAACGCAAACATAGACACTTGTTGGATGTCGCTCGTGCCTTGCGATTTCAAGGTAATCTCCCCCTCAGTTTTTAGGGTGAGTGTTTAAAAACGACAACTTACTTAACTAATCAGATGCCAACTCCTATTTTATCACTTAAGTCACCTTATGAGGTTTTATATGATATTCCACCAGACTACTCGATCCTCAGTGTTTTCGGGTGTCTGTGCTTTGCTCATAACGTCAAAGCTACTACAAAATTTGATATGCGAGCTAAACCAGGAATCTTTATCGGGTACCCTTATGGAAAGAAGGGTTACACCATTTATGACCTAGAGACTAAAACTCTCTATGACTCTCGAAATGTAACTTTTTTTGAAAACAAATTTCCTTTTGAGTCGGTTATTGACGTTTCATCTGACTCACACATTTTTACTCCTTTGAATATTTTGGATGACCCTGTGCCTTATCTCGACACTTTCCAGTCTCTGTCGTGACACAATATTTTTCCAACTCCACCTTTGGTCGAGTCTTCTCCCTCGCATTCGGTTGACTTTTCTCGGTGGCCTTTTATTGAATTAGCGCCTCCTACTTCGGTGAGGCCTCTGACTCCCTTTGATTCCAGCGAGGATTTATCTTCACCATCTCCTGAAGATAAATCCAAGACTTTTTTGCTTCTGCTTCTCCTCGATCTTCTACCACCAGTGACACTTCACCACTTGACTCTCCTGCCGAGGAATCTGATAATCTTACACGACCCATTCATGATAGGAATTCGCCTGCTTATTTGTTGGGTTTTACACCCTTCTACTAGTGTTTATAGCGGAATTAAGACATCTAATGTCTACACTAGTATTCCCAGGATCACATGCATAAACCTACGATAATCATTAATTAAAACTAGAAAGATAAATACCTTGTTCGCTAGTTTTCCCTCGAACCTTTCCAATTGCTTATGAGAAGATCAAAAGCTTCAAGTGTAGCTCCTCTACTTGGGACACGAGCAAACAATTTGATCTCCCACCTTGTTGTATAGCTAGCACACCAATGGTGGTTGAAAAGAAGAACTCCTTTCTTCTTGACTAGATAGATAGTTAAT
>BEHA01000839.1:219859-241326 GCA_002897215.1 Eschscholzia californica subsp. californica
TTTGGCTGATTGGCTCGTGTGTTTGTACCGTGATTATCTAGTTCTTATCCTTTTGCATCTTGATTAGTTTCTTGAACACGATCGAACTTTTATCCCAAGAAATAACTATTGAATATATGTAGTACTTTCTGTTAGAGGACACGGTCCCACTCCACTCGGTCATCCTACATGGACCGAGTGGATCCGATTGTATTTCAATATATTAGGAGATCTTGTATCTATTAGATAAGTATTAGTTAGTTTTGTATTTATCAAACTCCATGTACTATTATAAATAGGCAACCCATGTAATCATTATCAATATAACTGAAAGTGTTTACTTGTAAAACTCTATATTGATTCAAGCTTTCGGTTTCTTCCTCTCCCTCTCGTTCATCTCTCTCTCTCGGTTACTCAACCATAACAAAGAGGTTCAAGCCTCTTCACATGGTATAAGAGCCGTTTTTTTTTCTCAAGAACAATGACTTCCGCTGAAACTTCTGAAACAGTTCAAACTTCTACTCATATCTCTGGTGGTCCGTTTGATGTTCATCACTCGGATTCTCCTACCACCATTGTTATCACGCCTCTTCTCACAGGCGATAATTACTCCTCATGGTCTCGAGGAATGATCAAAGCTCTCCGAGCTAAAGATAAGTTAGGATTCGTTGATGGAACGATTCCTAAACCCACCGATCCTAACGAACTACATCTTTGGGGACGATGTAATGACTTGGTTTCTAGTTGGCTTGTCAATTCAGTTGACCCATCTTTACGTTCTTCTATCCTTTACGATGATAATGCTTCGGATGTATGGAAGAACCTTTATGATAGGTTTCATCAAACCAACGCTCCGAAAGTGTTTCAACTTAAGAGAGCAATTTCGAATCTCAAACAAGAAGGTTGTGATGTTTCAACCTACTTCACTAATCTTAAAGCACTCCAGGACGAACTCAACTCCTTGATGATTACTGAACCATGTATCTGTGGACATGGACGCTCTTTGATTGATCGAACCAATCAAGATAGAGCGATGGAATTCCTTCAAGGTCTTCATGACCGGTTTTCGGCTATTCGTAGCCAGATTTTACTTATGGAACCGTTTCCATCGCTACTTCGCATTCACTCACTTATCAAGCAAGAGGAGGTCCAGCAAAACCTTCTCAATCCTGTCCAAACGATGAACGAAGCTGCTGCCCTAGCTATTGGTTCAACCGAGAATCATTCCAACCGTTTTGATCGATCCGATCGTTCTTGTTCTAAACGACTGCGACCGTTCTGTGACAATTGCAAAACACATGGTCATCATATCTCAACTTGCTATCAAATCCATGGCTTTCCGCCTCATTACAATCAACGAAATCGACCACGTACTCGATCGGATCCCATGGCAGCCTCGGTTGGTGATTCAAACCCACAAGGGGTGCCTTCAGCGACATCACTAACAGCTGAACAGTACCAATCTGTTTTAGCTCTGTTGGACCAGTCCAAGCAATCATCTAAGTCAGCTTCTACAGGCACCACAACTCATCACATTAACCTAACAGGTAAGTCCTTCCTCTCATTCGGTCCTACTCCTTGGGTTATAGATTCGGGAGCCGCAAAACACATATGTTCATCTCTCTCCCGTTTCTCTAATTACTCGGTTGCTCCACCGGATTATTATGTTCGACTCCCCGATGGTACTAGGGTTCGCGTACTTCACATTGGTTCCGTATATTTTTCCGACACTTTTTATTTAGAAGAAGTTCTTCATATACCATCCTTTAAATTCAATCTTCTTTCTATTTCTCAAATCTCAAAATCTCTTAGTTGTACAATCTTGTTTGATCTTGATTTGTGTCTTTTTCAGGACAAAGCAACGAAGAAGAAGATTGGGCATGGTAGTCTTCACGAAGATCTATACTTCCTTCGCACGGAGCTACCTATTTTTTCCGTTTCTAGTCTAGTTGAAAAGAGTCCTAGTAGTAGTTCTTATGAGATTTGGCATTGGCGTCTTGGTCACCCTTCTCTATCTCGTTTTAAGTATTTCAATTCCAAACTTTCTTGTATGAATTTTAATTTTATTTCGAATAAAGTACCGTGCGATATTTGCCCTTTATCTAAACAATGTCGTTTGCCATTTCCTTCTCGTATTTCTACTTCTTCTAAATTATTTGAATTGGTTCATATGGACATATGGGGACCTTTTCCCGTTCCTTCCAACTCTGGATGTCGTTTTTTCCTAACCATAGTTGATGACTTCTCTCGTTGTACATGGTTATACCTTATGAGCTCTAAATCAGAAGCACCTCAATTAATTATAAATTTTTTTAATTACGTCTCAATCACTTTCAATCAACAATCCAAACCATCCGTTCCGACAATGGATTGGAATTCACAAATCACAAACTACAACAATGGTTCAACGAAAAAGGTATCCTCCATCAACGTAGTTGTACGTACACACCACAACAAAACGGTGTGGTTGAACGTAAGCATCGTCATATTCTCGAAGTAGCACGTTCCTTGCGTTTACAAGCTCACCTTCCACTCTCCTTTTGGGGGGAGTGTGTTTTGACCGCAATTTATCTCATAAATAAATTGCCTACGCCAATTCTTCGCGGCTTATCTCCCCACGAAGTATTGTTAGGATCTCCTCCGGATCTCTCTCACCTTCGAGTTTTCGGTTGCCTATGCTATGCTAGAATACCTCTAGTCAAAACTAAAATGGACCCACGAGCTTCGGCCGGTATCTTCGTCGGTTACCCGAAAGATCAAAAGGGTTACCGTGTTTATGATATCACCACTCGACGTATATTCACTTCACGAGACGTGATCTTTCATGAGGATAGTTTTCCAATGGCAACGAAAGCCTCGGTACAGTCATTACCAAGGGACGTTCCACGTCCATTCCTTTCTATTTCGGATAATGAAACCTTCGATTACCCATTGTCCTCTCATCAATCCCGGTCGACTGACCTCAGCCCGACTAGTCGCAACGCTCCACTGTTGGTGCCGACAGAGGGAGCGCTTCCAGACAATGGCCTTCCGACCCACTCCTCTAATGGGCCTGTACTGGGAGCGCCTCCAACAAACCGATCAGTTACAAATCCGTCTGGGGTGCCTCCAGAAAACCCCATATCAGCATCCACTTCGTCTACCGACCCTCCTTCGGGCGGGCTTCCAACAGACTCTGTCGAGGTGCCTTTAGACTCTGCTGGGGTACCTTTTGAACACCCCGAACCAGAATTATCTTCGTCTGACTCTCTGGTTGTTCCAACCAGTCCCGTACCGGGGCGCCCCACTAGGGATCGGAAACCACCGGCCCATTTAAAAGATTACGTGTGTTCGACAACCAATCAGGTTGCATATCCTCTTGAGAGATATTTTTCAATTAATTCATTCTCTTCCTCTCATCAATCCTTCCTTTCTTCGGTCCTCACGACAACCGAACCCACATCTTTCAAACAGGCTATGAAATCCCCCCACTGGAGGGAGGCAATGAAACAAGAGATCTTAGCTTTGGAAACCAATAACACTTGGTCCATTACTCCACTCCCACCAGGAAAACGCCCAATTGGATGCAAATGGGTATATAAAGTGAAATTTAAATCCGATGGGTCTGTTGAGCGTTATAAAGCTCGCCTAGTAGCTAAAGGCTACACTCAAGTTGAGGGGTTGGATTACACTGATACATTCGCTCCGGTAGCCAAATTGGTTACCGTAAGAGTTCTCCTTTCAATTGCGGCCATTAAGAATTGGCCACTTCATCAACTTGACGTAAATAACGCCTTCCTTCAAGGCGACCTAAATGAGGAAGTATATATGAAACTTCCACCCGGTTTTTCATCTGAGGGGGAGTCAAAGGTCTGTCGCCTCCAAAAATCATTATATGGCCTTAAACAGGCATCTAGACAATGGTTTTCAAAATTCTCATCTGTCCTTCTCACTAAAGGCTTCACTCAATCTAAAAGTGATTACTCTCTCTTCACTTTCAATTCACAATCTACTCAAATTTTTGTCCTAGTATACGTTGATGACATTGTCATCACAGGTAACAATGAGATTGCAATTTCCAAATTGAAACTATTCCTCGACAACACATTTTCTCTCAAAGACCTAGGTCGCCTGCAATATTTTCTCGGAATAGAAGTCTCCCGTTCCAAACAAGGAATATTTTTATGTCAACGCAAGTACGCCCTTGACATTCTCAAGGACTCGGGCCTTACAGCTTCTCGCCCCTCTGACTTCCCAATGGAGCAGAAACTCCGCCTAAGTCCATCTGATGGAGAACCTTTGGCTGACCCATCTATTTATCGTCGTCTGATCGGTCGTCTCCTTTACTTAACTGTCACACGACCAGATATCACATTTGCAGTAAACAATTTAAGTCAGTTTATGCAAACACCCAGTTCACTTCACTTAGAAGCAGCACATAGAGTCCTTCGATATCTAAAAGGATCGCTAGATAAAGGAATTTTCCTATCAGCAAACAGCTCACTCGAAATCACAGGTTACTGTGACTCGGACTGGGCTGGATGCCCTTCCACTCGTCGGTCTACTACCGGGTATTTCACAATGTTGGGTTCAAGCCCACTATCCTGGAAATCCAAGAAGCAACCTACAGTTGCTAAGTCATCAGCAGAGGCAGAATATCGGGCTCTTGCTATTCTTACATGTGAGCTCCAATGGCTCAAATACCTTCTACTCGATTTTGGTATAGATCACAAGAACCCGATGACAGTATACTGTGACAATCGGGCAGCGCTTCACATTGCCGAAAATCCTGTCTTCCACGAACGTACTAAACACATAGAGATTGACTGCCATATCGTCCGTGAGAAGATCAAAGACAACGTCATTGCTACACGCTTCACTTCTACAGAAAATCAGTTAGCGGACATTTTTACAAAGCCCCTTGGAGCAGAGTCGTTCAACAACATCATTGGCAAGTTAGGCGTTATTTCCATTCCCGCTCTAACTTGAGGGGGAGTGTTAGAGGACACGGTCCCACTCCACTCGGTCATCCTACATGGACCGAGTGGATCCGATTGTATTTCAATATATTAGGAGATCTTGTATCTATTAGATAAGTATTAGTTAGTTTTGTATTTATCAAACTCCATGTACTATTATAAATAGGCAACCCATGTAATCATTATCAATATAACTGAAAGTGTTTACTTGTAAAACTCTATATTGATTCAAGCTTTCGGTTTCTCCCTCTCCCTCTCGTTCATCTCTCTCTCGGTTACTCAACCATAACAAAGAGGTTCAAGCCTCTTCACACCTTAGATATCCACAAACCGTCTCAAGATTTATATATTTTGAATCCACGACCATAAATTTTGATCTCTCTTTCTCTTCATGCAAATTTAACTAATTTACCTTGTGATGTTGATGTCATAGCAATAAAACACGGAGATTACTAATATCATAAAAAGTGTGCAATCTTACCTTCGAAAAGGAATGAGAGTTCCCTCATGGAAAATACACCGGTTAAGAGTACCACAATAACATTGACTATTCAAAAGAATAACTTGATTCTCATTTTTCTTTTTTTTTTTGGTAGAAATTGGCATTATTGACCACAAATTCAGGTCATCACATGTTACACGATCTTTCATCAACTTGTATAAAAATGACAAATTATGTAATGGGGAATTTGATTATCAAAGTAGTAGTATGAAAATGTTTATCTTATGTTACAATTATTACTTGTTAGAGGCTAATAAGAGCTGTCTAATTAAGGTCAATGCCTAATAATAATATTATGTTAACTCCCAATTATATATAAATTGGCCGAACAAATGTATCAAGATAGTTATAAACTTGGAGAGTTGGAGTCTTAAGCCTCTTAGGTGGAAGGGCGTGTACGCTGCTTTTAAAGAATAAAATGTGGTTGATTGCACATTGGATTTTTAGTTTATTAGAGCATCTCCCATGCAAGACTGAAAGAGGAAAATTCTGCGTCGTATTTAGAATTTTTTGAGGTTTTTACAAAAAATATTCTCTCCAATACATAATTTAATTAATTTTTGAGTTTATAGCCCAAAAAACGGGTCCTAATAGGAGATATAGTCCTCTATAATCCTATAAAAGGTTTCAAAACCAAAATAATAATATAAATGGATATCTAGTGCATTTGGTCTCATCTAGAGAGAAAACACAAATCCCTAGAATACCAAATAAATCATAATTCCTAATCTAACCTTTCTCATATATTAGAACTGATTTATCTTCAAAATCCATAAAGATCTGCTTCCAATTGTATCTCCCACATTCTCTCTCCAATCACGTTTCTAAACAAAGAAGGTTAGCTTCACTATTTTCAGTAACCGAAACCTCTTTATTCTCTCTCTCTAAATCCGATTCACATAACAAAACCTCCATTAAACTCAGAAATCTTGTTTCATCTTCATTAGATTATTTTTCAAACATTCGTCTTCTAATCCAATACACAAGCTCAGAACTCCATTTCCATTTATATCTCTTCATATCAAGTTTATTTTCAAGATCTACAGTTTCATCTTATTATAAGATAAGAAACCATCTTTCAAATTTATGTTTTCGCTTAACATCTTCTAACATTTATATGATTTTGTTTATAAACAGTTGTAATCACTTTATCATTGAATCATCATATCATATTTCATTAGATTTAGTTTTCCTATTGATTATAAATCGTTTTAATTATTTTGTTTACAAACCAGATTTTGATCTCTTTCTAAAATCGAAACATCATTCATTCTCTTTTTCATACAGAAGATTTCAGATCTGTAATTTAGGTTTTTGATTTTCTGATATTAGGTTTTTTGATTTTCTGACATTTCTTCACATCAGAACTTTGCATCCATATAATTTTTGATCAAGATATTATTCCGTATGGTTTCTCTTAACAAAATGTACATTATAAGTATTAAATTTTTCATACTTTAAAGTACATTACGCCAATTTCGGTCGTACTGCAACTGTATAACAGAATGTAAAATATATGTAATCTGTTAACAGTTATACATACTTTAACAACCTTATTTAAAAAGAATGTTTAATTATTCATAAAGTACGGATAATTGCGTAATATCTAAAACAATACATGTCATTTATAGCAAATTACACATATTTGTGTTATATTACAGTGTCAATGTGATTCAAACTAAAATACTATTTATCTCCAACACATATTGAAGTTTATCAAACATTAGGGATAATTTATGCATTGTTTAATGTCGTTTATGATAAATTATAAGTTTTTCTAACTAATGTACATGTTTTGTAGTAAACCAGCACTGATGGAATTTCCTACAGAATCATCACATAAACTATAGAAGTATAAATTATGATGAAGAAGATTGTATCTATGATCATGTTTGGACAACGGAGTCTTATGTGAAGACTTACAAGTAACATATAAGCCCTGCCCCTAACTTTGATGAACCACGTACATTTAATGAAGAGTCAAAAACACTACCATGTTTGATTCGCCGTAGACCTCGAAGACCAAAGACAGTAAGGATCGAGAGCTCGGAAAACATTCCAGCGGAGTTTGTTTATAAGTTACCTAGTCTACTATGTTCTTTTCATTTACAATAAAACACAGATTATTGTTCAATAAAATTTCATTTCAGTTGTACAAAGGTTGTGTTATTTACTATACAGTATACAAAATTTATGATAAATCACATACTTTATAACAAAAAACATGATTTCAGATTTACATTTCCTAACATGTTACCATCATTTATGGTACATAATAGACATGTACGCGTAAAAAAAAGTAATTTATGTCAGAAAATAATCTAAGTATTCAATGGTACATAATGGACATGTACGCGTAAAAAAAAAGTAATTTATGTCAGAAAATAATCTAAGTATTCAATGGTACATAATGGACATGAGACACATACATATGATAAATTACGTTGTATACATGACAAATGATGGTTTCCTCGTCATAAATAACACATAATTTACGAACTTGTTTCATAATTTGTATTCGATGTATGTTTATGTATGAGTAAAAACGATAGTTAAGTGAAAGAAAGTTGATATATATGTTTTGAATATTAACCCCGAAATCACGCTAATTGATCTCAGAAAATATACTCTTTCCAAATCTGAAAGTTAAGTGAGAGAAAGTGATATATAGATTTGGTTTCCAAATCTGAAAGGATGAGAGAGAAAATCTGTTTTGGAAAATATCCGTTTTTCAAATCTGTTTCGGAAAATATCCTTGATCCGTTACTTCCTATAAAAACCCCCAAATCATGTTCAAATCTTGCCTTTTCAGATTCTTTCTGCCCCCAAATTAAAAACCCGTGAAATATGAAGGTGGGACATTGACGGAATTCTGTTTTAGAAAGTGAGGGTTTTTATGTCCATATGGTAAAAGGACTAAAAATCCATTTTTGAGAAGATTGGATCCTAAACCCTTTTTTAACATTATTTTGGACTATATACCCATGGACTCTAATTTAATCTGTGTCTTAAATGAGGTGGAACATTTAATTCTAAGATGTCTCTAAAAGAACCTCAGTATTTGTGATTTTTGAGGATCTCAACTGTCGACTCAATATCAAAAACGAAACTATTCGCATAAGAAATGATACCTAAATAATTTTAAATTTTCAGAGCGTTGCATTTGAGATATCTTTTGGTTAGTGATCTCAAATTCTCAATAGTGTCATTTAGTAAAGAAATCTCAATCGAGACTTGCCACTTGCTGGATAGAACATTATAAAAAATTCTGAGTTTTGTATTGGAGATGGCCTTAGACCAAAGATCTCCCGTCTCTAAAAACCTTCTCAGAATTTATATATTTTGAATCCACGATGATATCTTTTGACCTCTCCCTCTTGATGCAAATATTAATTAATTTACATTCTGATGTTGATGTCTGTAGTAATTAAATATGTAAAATTTTTAGTACAACATAGTATCGAATTAGTGATACCATAAAAAAACGGGATCTCTTATTTTCAAATGAGAGCTCCCTCGTGGAATATATTCCAGCGAAGCAGGGTCGATCCTGACTTTTTGGTGGCCCGAAGCGAACTCAAAAAATGTGGCCCTTATGCTATATGCAAGAACAAATCATATTTATTCTAGAAATATTATTGGTATCTTAAAAAAAGTTATTAGGTATACAACAGACATAAGATTTATGAACTTCAAATTTAGAGAAACTTATTTCTTCATATGCAACTTAAAGCTAGCAAAAAGTGTAAGCAATCCATGCATCTGGGTAAAAGTCTACCATACTAGAGTTTAACTTATTTCAAAATTGAATATACAAGCAACGTCTTATCATACTTATCACCATCTATAACAAAACGAGTATAACATGCAAGATGACCGTGTAGCATATTTTTCCACACAAAAGTCAAAATTAATAATTCTTGTGAGACCATGTATTTTAAGAAACTAATTTATACCCAAATTAGAGAGAAATTAAAATAAAACAAGTCAGATCTTATTACACGATAAGTTGATTGATGATTAATCTATATATAAAATTCATTACATACTATTTACTTACGCGTATAATGTACCAAATTATGACTTTACGAGTTGATTATAAATTCCACGATCATGAATTAGGTATTTAACATGTCGATCATAGATTCCGATTCAATGAGCTCAAGCTCATAGAGTGAGTTATGAGCTTGAGCTCTTGACCATAGATCATTCCTATGATAATGAATCTAGGACAAACTCATGAAAATCATCTCGTTTTAGGGAAACAAATTCACGTACTTGGTTAGGTCATTCATGATAACCACAAGGACTTAGATTTGTGTCATAATTAAATTTGTGAAATTGGTCTTGGTCATGGTCATGGTCATGTAGATGAAAACATGAACAACAATTAATTACGTTTATGCATATTCATAGCCTGGGTATGGCAGGAAATCATGAAATGTTTGTTTCATAAATTAATGAACTTGGAATTAGGATATGATATATACTTGAAATATATATGATCAATCGTCTTGATTAGAATCTCAGAATTTTCTTGATTTAGGTTATTCCTAGAACGATGAACTACAATAGAACTATAATCATAGTAAGTACAATTAATTACATGTTAATTGTTGAATTGAGAATATAAGAAGATATCAAGACTTGCTGAGAACACCCACCAAAGAACAAGATGAAAGCACCATTCCTAGGGTCATTAATAATAAACATGAGGGTTAAATTTCGTAGTTGGTCAGAACTAGGACCAAATTTTATAGTTGGTTAAACACTAGGGGCCTTATCCTTATTTGAGTCTGAAATGGTGGGGTCGTAAGAACAACTTGGACTTAAAGTGCCCTTCACGTCATCCTTTTAGTCTGTTTTTTGGACCTAGGTTAGTTCTATTGTTTTATAGGCACTTCCTTGATACTGGTAATTGAGTTTTACCAAAATGTGGCCCTCAAAATTGACTGGTTTGCTGATGAGTCATGAAGATGCCTCATTTGAATCTCTTAATTTGGGCTTGTTAGTCTATTTCGAGCAGTTACTCTCATGAATTACTTGTTTCTCTTTTCCAGGTGTCTTTTACGGAGTTCGGTGCGAAAAAATGCTAAAATCAGGAGAAAGACACAATTGAGGGGCATTTTGGTCATTTGGAGATTATGGTAGTCGGGTGAGTCGGCTAATATTGATGCTCGGATAAAATTAGACTTCAACACGATCCCGTAGGCGAAAACAGAAGTGAAATCGAAGCCCGGATGACGAAACTAGAATCGGTCAAAGTTTTAGTCAAAATCAGTTGACTGAAAGTCAACATGGAGCGTAAGGGACACGTGGCGTGCAATCTGTTGGCATTCCGGTTCTAATTTGAATATTATTCCGTGTATACGCGGCGCAAGATACTCGGGTACTCCGAATGCTACTTATGCAAGATCTAACGGCTAGTTTAACTTTCGTGAATATGGCTTAATCTGAAGAGGAGCGTCACACAACATTTACCAACCCGAGAAGCACAGAATCATGTCGCCCTAGCCATTCACGATCAAACCAAATCCGGATTTCCCTTTTGTCTATCTTCTCTATTCAAATTAATGGAAGGTTTCAAATTCACAACCAAAAGAAAGATTTGCAAGAGATTGATAGAGAAAGAAATCTTCAATTAAAGAGGAAGGAAAACATGAGCTCGGCAAAGATGGAAAGGTTGAGAAGAATGTTAGAAAGAATGGTGTTGTATATATATTTTCTAGAGAGAGAGAGCTCTCGGTTTCTCCATCGTTTCCATTTTCAGAGAGAACTCGGCTGGTTTAGAAGATTAGAGAGAGAAAGATATTTTGGGTATCTCTAACAAAAGAAAGATAGAGATTCGGTTTGACAGAGATAGACAGTGGGATATGATTTTTATTCATCTCTTTATAAAAACAGAGGAAGGGGGGAATGAGGACATATCTCGGTTTGGAGATCATTCTCTCTAGCTCAATCAACACAGAAATATCAGAGAGATAGAGAGAGATAAAGGGGGGCTCACGGCAGAAAAGGAAAAACAGAGGAGACCCATTCTCATCATCTTCATCATCTCGGGTTTTTGGAATTGACTTCTTAGTGAGAGAGAGGGAATTCACAGAAAGCAATTGAGGTTAATGAATTGAGTGTGAGTTTTTTGGCATCTTCTCACGGCCAGGAAAACAGAAAAGGGAGTTTAGACAGAGAGAAAGAGGAGCCACGGTTATAACATCTCTCCACCATTGAAGGATCATAACCGAGCTAGAGAGAGAAAGTGAGAAAGAGAGTTCTGTTCTTTCTTTTCTTTTCTTCTTCTTCTTCTAGTTCTTCTCTTAGTGAGAAAGAGAGAGTTAGATTAAGAGAGTTGAGAGAGAGAGAGAGATATTGTAGAGAGAGAAAGATTGAATCAAAGTTTATAAAATCCATTATCATCTTCTTCTTCTTCTTTCTTTATCCTTAATCGGTTATAACTATTAGAGAGAGTTTCTGTACTCATTAGAGATAGAAAGAGAGAAGTTTGGAAAGAGAAATAAGAGAAAACAGAGAAGGAGAAGAAAAACCAGGGAAGGAAAATTATTTTCTCACCTGGAAATCGTTTCCGGGAAGACGAGAAAATAATTTTCCCCAAGGTTCTGTTTGGCTGCGCAGAAGGAAAAAAAAGCGAAAAAAGGTGTTTTCTCTCCGATTCTTTACTTTATTTTCCAATTCTTTTTACATAATGACTATGAGTAACTAATCTTACCTATCTAGGGTTTTAGATGAAGTTTCAATAATTATTCTAATGATAAATTTATTACAGTTTTTATTATTTTAACGATAATATCTTCCGGGTTTTTAGACCGTCCATGGACTGAAAACCTGAGTTATACAAAGAACTATCGAATTAGACCAAATTAATTTGTCCTTAGAATTGTTAGGAGAACGGATTCAGAAAACCCTAGGCTCTCCCCCATTTGAGTTCCTTGTATCATTTGTAATTATTTTCTTTCCGTAATTTTATTTTAATATTTTATTTATTTTATTTTATTACCAAAACCTCATCAAAACCAAAAAAAAACCAAGTTACTTCCAAGTCTTAGAATAGGTTTCACTTAGTCTCTGAGGAACGAACCGGTCTTACCGGAATTATCACTTGACGCCCGTATACTTGCGGGTGGTGACCTATTTAGGAAACTTTTTAGGCCCATCATTTGCTCCCTGCAGCCAAGGATACCACAATACCATTGACTATTCATAAGAATAAGTTGGGTTTCCATTTTTCTATTTGTTACTGTTGGTAAGTATTTTCTCTTAGTTTTTTATTAGTAAAATTGGCACTATTGACCACAAAATAAGGTCATTGTGAGAATAGTCCCACATGGGAGAATGGGTAACTAGCAACCAAGAATATAAAGTATAGGTCCTCTCCATTCATTGTCAATTGGTTTTGAGTTGGATGGTCATAAACTTAACATGGTATCAGAGCTAGGCCCACACGTGATAGGCTTAAGAGCCACACGTGCTCCACGTCACCCATAAGAGGGGGCGTGTGAGAATAGTCCCACATGAGAGAATGGGCCTTTATCAGTCAAGTCCAAGTCTGCCTCTCTCGAAAAAAAAACTAACAACCAAGAATTTAAAGTATAGGTCATCTCCACTCTTTTCCAATTGGTTTTGAGTTGGATGACCACAAATTTAACATGGTATCAGAGCTACGCCCACACGTGATAGGCTTAAAAGCCACACGTGCTCCACGTCACCCGTAAAGAAAAAAAATCACATTTTAGGCTCAAAGAACACCACACGTGAGGGGGCGTGTGAGAATAGTCCCACACGGGAGAATGGGTAACTAGCAACCAAGAATATAAAGTATATGTCCTCTACACTTATTGCCGATTGGTTTTGAGTTGGATGGCCACAAACTTAACAGTCATCACAGGTTACGTGTTTTTTTTGTTAATCTATTTCAAAATGCATTTCAAAATGTAATTACCGAAGTAGTGTAATGAAAATGTATATTTATTTGAAATTTATGTCTTAGGAATCTTAAAGTTAGGTATGGGTGCACTTGTTCATTGGAGCCAACAAAAATAAGGTTTTTAATTCTCTTCCCGATCAAATCCGCTCCAATGTCCAATTGGCATAATTAATTTATGTCTCAATTGTTGGTCGTCGTATCGTGATTGTTTTAGCAATTGCGGTGGTCGTTTTTCGATACTAGATGCAATGCTTCGCTATTCCTAAAGGCGTATGCAAAAGTATTAAAACCACACATACGTCTTCTTGGTGGAGAAAATCAAAAGACATGCACAAAAGCTTGGTCTTCTGTATGTCGTCCCAAGAAAAAAAAAGACCTTGGTCTCAGAGACCCTTACATGGGTAATCATGCGCTCCTAGGTAAGATGGTTTGGCACCCTAATATCGAGCCGAATGTTATTTGAGTTAAACTTCTTAAAACTAAATACTTCTACACAATCCAAATTCTTGAGCCAACCAAACAAGAAAATTTGTAGACTTGGAAATCCATATGCCATCAAATGAAGAAAATTCACTCCTTATCGAAATGGGAAGATCACAATGGCACCCCTGGAAAGATTATTGGATTCCTAATCACCCACCCCGATCGGAAACAATCATAACTCCGTACTCACGTGGGTGTCACGATTATTTCATAATAACCATCGTAATTACAGCTTGATTTCCAATATCTTTGACGCTGACATTTGTAATATCATTAGAACTAATCTCATTCAAGATGAAGGTAAAGATATGATTTAGTGGACGCTCACAAAATCAGGTAATTTTGTAGCCTGATGTATCACCACCTCGCAGAAGATAATAACACTGCAAACTAATGCCACTTGGAACTTTATATGGAATATGAAGATTATTCTGCGTATCACACTCTTCCCGTGGAAGTGTTGCACAGGTAGTCTCTTAGTTAGACATCGTATTGGTAAATAAAATGGTAACATCTTTTCCTTCTCGTACTGTCGTCAAACTGAAACTCGGGAACAAGCTTTATTGCATTGTCATTTGCTAAGAATATTTGGTTTTAATATAATATCTAGTCCACCAACATAATATCTTTGAAGGAATGGATCATATCATAGAATAAAACCTCAGAACCATGATATCCTCAATCTTGATATGTTCTATGCTACTATTTTATGGTTTATTTGGAAGATTCGTTGTGACCATTGTTTCCAACACCAAATACTCTCACCCATGTAGGTTATAGGCTAAATTATGACTTTTCCTAATTTCAAGAACAATAGCATTACTAATTGTACCCCACCAAAAATAGTCAAATCGTTGCCCCTTAATGACAATTATGTTAAGATAAATACAGAATCAACTGCATCATTCATAATCACAAAGCTCAGTTCATCGCAGTTAAAAATTATACACTCGGAGACAAAAATGCAGGAAAAAAGCGAGACTATAGCCATTTCACTGGGTATGATCAAATGGGCAGCAAACAACAACCACAAATTCATTCATGTAGAAAGCGACAACCAAACAATAATTAATGATCATCTCCACAACCCGAGTAAAATGATCCAATGGCTACCCAAGATTCATGTCACAGAGATAAGAAAACTACTCCCACGCTTTCTCGACATCAAATTGTTGTGTTTGATACCATGGAAACAATTTCATGGAAATAAAAAAGTTTCCATAGAAATATTTCTATGGAACGTGTTCCACGGAAATACAAATTCCTTTATTTGGTTCTCATTTATTATTTCGTGGAATTGTAAAATTATGTTGTTCGGTTGGGAACTAGTTTCCCCATAATTGATTGTAATATATACTCCATATTCTTCGAAAAAATGAACAAAATCCTTAATTAACTTTTTTTAGAAAAAAGTTAATTATATATATAAGTCCAAACAATCTAACTTAATTACTAAGTATACAAATTTTAAAGTCAGAACTTACCTAAAGTAAATAAACATTACTTTAGCAAAGTAAAATAAAAAAAATTAACATATAGGTTTCAAAAGTGACAAATATGAAGATAAATATGAAAACATGTACAAAAGTGACAAAAATATGAAGATAAATATAGGTTTCATAATACATGTACAAACGTGACAAAACTATGAAGATAAATATTAGGATTTTTTTTAATGAAAACATAGTAATACATATAGGTTTCAAGGATCCAAATATATTGACTAACAATTGTTTGGCTAGTTGGTTGTGCATCTGTTCCGGAAATTCAGAGATTACAAGTTTGATTTATAGTGGTGTGGAGTCTATCGTTTATTGATTTTATGTTAATAAATAAAGTAAAAGTAGGAATGAACTTTTATGCTCTAGGATAGTCTTTATATGGTCTTTAGGGCCCAAAGTTGTTTGTAATGATGATAGTTCCCGTGCTTATTCAATTTATGCATTTATTCATATGTGGTCAACTTCCTTTTTGGTCTTCTAATTTTTCATAAACTCTAAAAAGTGAACACATTTTTGTTTAAATCGTCAATTAACTTTAACAATTGATTTTTTTTTCCTAAATTATCCTTCTTTTATAAAAGTATTTTTATATATTCCTTCGCTCTTCTCCAAAGTTTGAGAAGTGGTCGTCGAGGTCGACCGGCCAACCGCCGACAACCTTCGTGAGATTTTTTTTTTTCATTTGTCTCGACTTCTTTCATTCAGGAGACAAAGTAATAAAACTTACCCACTTGTAAATATTATTTCGGCTAGAGTATTTGTATTTTGTTGGGTTTTTTGAAGGCCCAAATCAAATGCATACACCATATAATGAAGGAGATGTCCTTCGACCAAGAACGCAACGCGAGTAATTTGTCGGATAAGAAAATTGATGGAGAAGATCATCAAGTCCGGTTGATTTAGGGGTCGTAATGTATAGCTAGAAACCAACTACGATCGTCGAATTACGAAGTAATTCGCGACTAACTTCGACCGGATCCTACAACGGGTTACACATAAGAATGGCTATTTAATCGGATGATATGACTAGTGGGAATGTGATATATAATCATGGGAGAGTCCCATAAACATGTCTCATAGGCCCAAAAGAAGTTTGGACAAAGATAACACAAAAAGGTCTGAAAAAAGGGGTTTTGGGCCTAGAGCCAAAAGAGGACTTTTTGGGCTCGGATTGGGTTGAAAATTGGAGGGACGGTTCCCATAATAGGTAAGGTCAACTATGACAATTTTGGTATGGTTTGGGCGTACACTCATCAAGAAATTGAGAAAATAGCAACTAGTTTCTATTTTCGACTATTTCCTTAATCCTATTCAAAAAGGTCTTTTAGGAAACCAAATTTGAGTGAGAGTCTTATTAGCATCCTATATAATGACCCTTTGGGCAGTGAATAAGGTGTGGAATTTCTCTAAGAGCTTTCTTACTCTACAACATCAAGTAGAGAGGAGAAAGTGAGCTAATTCCCAAAAGCTATCAACTAGTCAATTAAAGAAGAAGTAGCTCTTCTTATTATCAAACTACCATTAGAGTTCTAGCTAACTTACAAAGTGGGAGATTAAGTAGACCATTCGGTGTCCCAAGTAGAGGAACTACAATTGGAGCTCTTGGTATTCTCAAAGCGATTGGAAAGGTTCGAGGAAAAACTAGCGATTAAGGTAATCTCTAACTCTTAGTTGATTATTAGTTTGTGCGTGATAATCTTGGGACCATACTAATGTTAGACATGAGATGTCTGAGATTCCGCTAACAACATTAGTAGACACCACCAATACCCAACACATAACTGGTGATAGGTGGAATGATCATATCTTGGAAAATACTTTTGATAGACCCACTTGTAACCTCATCAAATCCATGGATATCAAAGAAGATGGACAAGACAACATTCGATGGACCCTCACTCAATCAGGAAAATTCACGGTAGGATCTATGTATCGTCATCTAACCTCGACTCAACATTCACAACATCAAACTGATATTAATTGGCTATTCATGTGGACTATTAAAACTGTATCGCGTATTTCAATCTTTCTTTGGAAATGTTGTTCTGGAGCGCTCCCACTTCGTCAAAGAATTGGAAAATATATAGGCAATCGTTTCGAATGCCCAAATTGTACTCTTAGTGAAACCCCTGAACATGCTCTTCTTCACTGTCAATTTGCTAAAAATATTTAGTTCTATTTCAATATTATATCCACTAACACTGAATCGGTTTCTGATTGGATTTTATCTTGGCAGGATGTAGATAATATCTCACGTACTCTGAATAACATACATTTTTCTACTATCTTATGGTATATTTGGAAAGCACGATGTGATTAATGCTTTGAGAATACCATTAGTCGACCCTCTCAAAGTTATTAATCAGATTTTATCTTTTCCTCGCACCCCTGGTGTAGTTAAACCTAGTAAATGACTATGTTCTCAACGATGGACTCCACCGATTTACCCATACTATAAAATTAATACAAATGTCTCGTTTACTAACATTAGGAGTTGTATTGGAATTAGCTTTATTGTTTATGATTTCCAAGCCAAATTCATTGAAGCAAAAGTAGAAACACTTCACGCTTGTTCGAGCGAAAAAAGTGAAGCCAAAGCTAGTTTATCCGGAGTCCGATGATAGATTACTCATAACTACAAGCACATCATTATTGAAAGCGACCTCAAAGTCTAATCTAACATTTGCATGATTCTAGAAAAAACGATAAATTAGCATTCTGCAGTTCACATCCAACAAGTCCAAGCACTCATTCCCAAGTTCAACAATATTCACTTCTCTTCATAGCCATAAAGCATAACATCCTGCTGATAAGCTACCCAAATGAGCTAGGATAACTCAAGGCAAAAGATTTTGCAAATACATTCCCAAATTTATTTCTCACATGTATTGTAATAGCATTCTAACTTTTTAGTTATATATATATGATGCAGATCATATTTAGGCCTCTCGGCCAAACCTAATGGGCCCCACAACCATGAGAAGGAAATCCCACGTAGCCAAGCCTAATTAGGTAGATTTAGGGTTATTATTATTCGTTTCCATCTTTATGAGATTAGGATTACTAGCAAACAAGAAAATAGTGTTTAGAGAATTTTTTTTCCTACTTTATGTTTGATGTGAAATCTAGTCAACCTAAATAATAGGCTAACTAGACCAAATTAAGTATAAGTACAGAGGTAAATTTATGTGAAAAATCTATTCAGATCTAAAAATGTACAAGATAAAAAATAAACATTTCGTAAAATGTTTTCAACAAATAACTTTATGTTTAAAAGTGTTGTGGAAAGTTTGTAACTTGTGTGCTCAATATATATATAACTACTTGTGCTCAAAACATACGTAAAAGTGTTTAAGACACTAGTCGTTTTGTCTGTTAAAAATCAAGATCTGCTAAAAAAGTAATACTAGAGAGAGAAATCAAAAAATAAATCTGAAACCATATTGCTCTATCCCTTTCCAAAAAAATAGATAGAAAGAATGATTCGAGTTAAGAACATGAATCAAAATGTAGTTAGGGTAACAATAAAATATGTTGTTTAGATAGAAAGAAAGATCTGAAAAATATATCTGAAAAGTAGTACCTGAAGATGATGAACATCTCTTTAAAAACGATGAAGATGAATTTTTCGAAATGTTTAAGCAGTGTTGAAGGTCTCAGTTAAAATTCCGAGACAAGATGAATGTGGGTATGTTTCGGGACAGAGATATGAAGCTCAAAAAATGGAGAGAGAAAAAATGGAGAGAGAAAATAATTTGCATGATGAAATTTTAGAGAGAGAAAGTGTGGAAAAGATGAGTTTTATAGAGAGATAATGAAAATGAGAGGGAATCAGGAGTAGTTATATATATATATATATATATATATATATATATATATATATATATATATATGAGGGTATATGAGGGATTATGAAAATAGAAATGGTCTTAGAGATGCGTATTTGGGTTGGATTTTGTCTAGAGATCCGTATTTAGGTTTGATTTAGAGACATTTTTAAGTGTTGGGTTTTTAGTGGGTTATAAATCCGAGTTGGGTTTTATTTAGGAATTGGGACCATCTCTTGGGTTTTTTATCAAAAATTTCTTTCAAATATGATTTTATAATAAGAAAGCTGGTTCAAGAAACTTTCTAGCTTTAATTGACCAACTCCATTAACTGAAGAAACTAAGTTCTTCAAGTCAGCAACTCCATTACATGAGAAAACTCTTTGATTCGTCATTCTTGCTAAGCTTGTAGTCATCCAATTCAAAACTAATTGGCAATGAGTGGAGAGGACCTAGACATTACATTCTTGGTTAGCCTAACATATGGAGGGACGAATCCAGGATTTTCACTTAGGGGGTGAGGATTTATATACTTAAATATATATATATATATTTTTTCTTTTTGCAAACACAGTAATTAACAAAATATTTATTTTCATATATTATATTAATACATCAACGATTACGAACGCAGTTGACCTCAACGAGAGTTCATATTTTGACAAATTCTCATAATGGACTCATTGTTAATTTTACAAAAAAATATATTTTCAATAAAGATTACTAAACTAACATTTAACCATGAATCACTCATCTTATTTTTTATAACGTGTTTTAACTAATTTTTATAGGATTTATAGTAATTGAATTGAATTTTATAGGATTCATAACAGATAAATAAAAGTTTATAGTATTTATGGTAGATGAATTGATTTTTATGGGGTTTAGGATAGTTGAATTGAATAATTTCAATATAGAAAAATGTTTAAATGCATCAAATTGCTTATAGTGAGACTCGAACCCAGAACCACTGAGTCAAGATCTTCTTGATGTCATTTATACACACGATTAGGTATACGTAGGTATAGACACACACACACACATATATATATATATATATATATATATATATATATACTTAAATGCTTGTAGAGGGGCTCCAACTCATGTCCTCATGATCGCATCCTCACTCCAACTCATGCTTTCTCCACTAAGCTAGGGACTTATTTATGTTATCTTAACACATCAGAAGATATATACTACTATTATTATTTTTTTCTCGGGCCGCGCTCCCTTGGATCCGTCTCTGAGCCTCTCAACACGTGTTTTTTTTTTTCGGGCGGAATGGAGTACGTGTGACTTTTAATCCTATCACATTTGGTCGTAGCTTTGATACCATGTTAAGTTTGTGGTCATCCAACTCAAAATCAATTGGCAATGAGTGAACAGGACCTAGATATTATATTCTTAGTTGCTAGATGACCCTTAATTCTTTATTCTACTAAGTTTGATTCTTCATTTTACTAATTTCTTGAGTCATTGTACTGGCTTCAATTCCATGTAACAGTATCTCCAGCTATTTCTCTTTGATAGTTCTCGTGATACCTCCAATATTTCTTGGTTTACCATCTTCTAATTTATTTTTTCACTCTTCACTTTAATTAGTGTCAGTCATATTCTCCTTCCTGCAACAAAACCTAAACTTCTATCTCCTGTTAGTGTTGCAAAAAGAAACTGAGAAAGAGAAAGCAAAGTCACAGGTTGAGGGGAGAAAGAACGCGTGGGCGAGAAATGGATTTTACCACTTTTTGGGTGGTAAAAGAAATCATCTAATTTGCCCATATTTTTTTCCTTGTGAAATCTTTTTTCACACTTTTGGGTACACCATCAAACGACGGAAAATCGATTTTCTTAAGAAAATTGAATTTCCCAACCTATTTTCATAGGTAACAAACAGACTTTAAGAGTAAAGATATAGTGGTCTCTATCAAATTTCCCATAAAAATGGACAATCATACTTATTCTTCCTGTAACTGACTGATCTGTTTTATTATAATAGATTTTTGTTAAAACTTAAAAAAGAAAAAAAAAAAAAAAAAAGAACATATACTGCGGGTTGAAAGATTAAAAATTTAATAATTAGAAAGTACTTATGTCAGCAAAAAAAACATGATCTTATTATCGATATGCTTTTCATTAGAAAGTTGAGTGCTAATTTAATTATTTAATTTTTTTTAGAAATCAACTAAGATCTACGTTAGTTGTTACAACCCCATGCTTTTCAGAGTCTAATTCATTGCTTTTCCTTTTTTTTTTTTTACTTTTACTTTAGGATTT
>BEHA01000839.1:262385-273395 GCA_002897215.1 Eschscholzia californica subsp. californica
AAATTATAAGCAATTTCCGACTGATAGTCTACTGTCCATTTCGGGGATCCCTTCTGCCGAGGAAATTCAAGAGGTGGTGTTCAAAATGGGGGCCTTAAAGAGTCCTGGGCCGGATGGCTATCCATGTATGTTCTACCAGAATGGTTGGAGTATAGTCGGCCCAGAAATCGTCAAATTTATACAGCAAACGTTTCTGATGGGATCTTTCCCAGGGGAGTTAAATGACACCAACCTAGTACTTATCCCGAAGAAGGATCATCCCTCGAAGGCTGCCGACTATCGCCCGATTGCTTTATGCAATACCCTTTACAAGTTCATCACAAAGATCATTACTAACAGATTAAGGCCAATTCTGGACCATTGTGTAAGTTGGAACCAAAACGCGTTTGTCCCAAATAGACAAATTATTGATAATATTGTGATTGTCCAGGAATCGATCCACTCTATGAAAGCATCTAAAGCAAAAAATGGGGCGTTCATGCTAAAATTGGATATGGCGAAAGCATATGATAGGGTGGACTGGGGATTTCTCAAAATGGTTTTGGCCACCCTAGGCATTTCGGGGAAACTATTGGAATTAATAATGTGCTGTGTAACAACTCCAACTTTCAGTGTTCTAGTGAATGGTAAAAAGTATGGAAAATTCACAACGTCTAGGGGCCTCAGACAAGGCTGTCCCCTATCGCCTTACCTCTTCATTCTAGTCTCACAGGCATTATCAATTCTTATAAATCAGTTCGAGAGAGATTCATTATTTGAAGGATATAGGGTCAACAGGAAAGCCCCCCGGGTATCCCATCTACTTTTCGCGGATGACTTAATCATAATGGGGGATGCAACAATCAAAAATCTACAGGCAATTCAAATGATTATGGAAAGCTACACGGGTTTCTCTGGTCAGGCAGTTAATTTCTCGAAATCATCTTTATTTTTCAGCAAGGGGACGGATATGGATTTGAAAAATCTTTTTGTATCGACGCTCAATGCCCCTAATATGGAAGATTCTGAGAAATACTTGGGCTCTTTGATACTTAAACCGAATGCAAGAATCCAATCATACAATTTCCTAATGGAAAAATTCAAAAGCAGGCTGGCGGGCTGGAAAAGGAAATTTGTCTCACAGGCTGGTCGTACAACCCTCATCAAGTCGGTCCTCAGCCCTATATGTACATATTTTATGGGGTTCTCCTTGCTACCTCATGGAGTCATAAACAAACTCGAGAGATTGCAGAGGAACTTTTGGTGGGATCATGACGAAAGTGAAAGTAANNNNAAATGCATTTCCTACCATGGGAGCTTTTGCAGAGACCCAAACAGTTGGGAGGTCTGGGAATTAGGCCACTAGCTAAGGTGAATCAGTCCTTGGTGGCTAAATTAGCCTGGCGACTAGTGGTCAACCCTACGTCTACTTGGTCTAGAATTATTATTGCTAAATATTACACCACAGATACATTTTGGAAAGAAAAAAGAAATCAAACTCAACGGCGTTGTGGAATTCCTTAATGGAGGTGAAAAATGACCTCCAAAAGAAATGTTGCTGGCAAGTTGGGGATGGGTCAACCATTAAGATAACTGAGGATCCATGGGTTCCGGACCTTCCTGATTTCAAACCAAGGTGCATTGCTCCATTACCTGCAAATATATTCTGGGTCGCTGATTTAATTGATCGGGATCAAATGCAGTGGAAAACAAATACCCTAAATCAATTCTTTGATGAAGAATCGATAGCTGCTATTAGGCAAATTGGTCTTTCGGGCTTGACCCCAATTGACAGGCTAGTCTGGACACCCACGGTCAAAGGAGATTTCACAACGAAGTCTTACTTTACAGAGATTACCCCAACACATCTCAATCCAAGAACAGAGGTTGGGTTTCCATGGTCAAAATTGTGGATGATACGATCGGTGGAGCCAAAAATTATACACTTCTTATGGAAATTATTGAACAATGGTCTACCTGTGCTTATCAATATTGCTAGAGGAAGTCAGCAAATATCAACAGTATGTGTTATGTGTAACCAGGGAGTGGAAACGACCAAACATCTATTCGGTGAATGCCAGAAATTCAAACAGCTATGGTCCTTGGCTCAAATCCACGAAACTCTTGCACATGAAGAAGATCCAGAAAAATTGATCACAGAACTAATCAAACAAAGCAAAACGAATCAAAGTAAAGTAAGCTTCTATGTTTACCTTTTATGGAGTTTCTGGAAAGAAAGGAATGGAATCATCTTCAACAGATCAAAGCTCAACCTGAAGAGTATTATTACAAACACTCTAGCACTATGCCAGCATCAAAAGGAAGATCAAGAAATCACAAGTGAAACAGAAGATCTACTATGGTCTCCACCACCGGAAGACGCGATTAAAGCAAATTTCGACGGATCTTTTGGACCAAGAGGAGCTTCAGTCGGGGTAGTTTTCAGAAATAGAGAAGGAGAAATCATCTTTCAAGAAGGGCGAACGATAAACCCTAAATCGCCGTTGGAGAGTGAAGCTAGGGCTCTTTTGTTCGCAACGGAGTTGGCGAATGCTCTAGGGTTTCGAAGAGTAATATTTGAAGGGGATTCAAAGGCCATTATACAGGCTGCATCCAACGGTGATGATGCAACCCCGTGGAGGATCCAAGCTTGCATGACCGAGATCAAGGATAACGTGGCAAACTTAGAATCGTTCGAGTTCGTATGGGTAAGCCGGGTTGCGAACATGCATGCTCATAACCTGGCGAAATCTGTGTTGGACCCTCCTTAATCTTTGTGGTTTTCACTTTAGTCCCTACATTTTGGATTGTGGTGGATGGTCGTGAGACGTGTGTTTTTGGCTTCATTATTTGTTTTCGGTAGCCGTTAGGCTTTTAAATGAAGTTAAAATTTCCAAAAAAAAAAAAAAAAAAAAAAAAATTTCAAAATTCAAAAATGTTGGTCTTTGGATAGGAAGAGCACTACTTAGTATAGGTGGTGCAATCTCATAAAAAAAAAAAAAAAAGAAAAGTACAGGTAGTGCATTAAATAGGTCAATTGATGTATTTACTTTTTCTTTATCAAATTAGTTTAAAGAGAGCGTTATAAAGATCGTACAATAAATAATACTAAAATATAAGGACTTCATAAAAAGTAATAGGAACAAATTTAATACTCTATTTGTTCTTGTAATTTTGTCTAACATATAATTAATTGTCATTTTTGTGTCCCTTAATTTTTGATTAATTTTGTCTGATTAAAGTTAGTACAAGGTTAAATTTTTTTTTCTTTCTTTTATGGTGAAAGGTTAGAATTTGGGCTTTTCATTTTGGTTCAGACGGTAGACTAGAAGAATATTAATATTAAGTAGTCTAGGCTACATCAAGAAAATTAAACTGTTGCAACCGAAAAAAAAAATTAAACAGTCGTTCTAGTGTCGAGTTAACTATTTAATCAATGTTAAAAAGTAATAAATCCTTAAAAGAATGCAACATTTACTCTAAAATTTTAATATGTGGATAGAAATTACATATGAGAAAGGGAAAAAAAAGTAAATTATACAAAAAAAATATAGAATTGTGAGGTTTTTGATAAATATGCTAACTATTATAAAAACAAAAAACAATCTCAAAAACAGATTTGTTATTTTCATCACCAATTATGTTTATTACTCTTTGGCTCCTTCTATAACCAATATTTCATTATTGATAATAATTGAAACCAACAACTATTTAGAACAAAATTAATTTCCTTCATTAAAAATTTTAGAAACAGACATTTTAATAAGAGTAAGACGGTAAGGATCTAATACTCTGAAAACGCCGAAAGATATTCATATCTTTTTCTTATAATCTCACGATATGGATGTACTTATCGTGCAAGTAGAAGGGAGCAGAAAAAGAGTCGATATCAAGTACACCTTTTTTTTTTCTATATTAAGCTACATATTACATTTTCAAAAAAATATGTCTCATGCTTATTATATACAGTAAATGACTATTTAGGTTGCAAAAAATATCAAAATAACCAAAAAAGCCTATATATTTTTCTATTAGGTAGAAGCTACCTAAATATTATGTGTAATAATAAGTAAAGACTGAAATAATATTGATAATTATCAATAAGGTCATTTTCTTTTCTTTTCATTCCCAAAATAACCTTACCCACTAAAACTCATACTCTCAGAACAAAAATTTTAAGGGTTTTTTCTTTCTTCATCTTCTTTTCGATTCTTCTTATCTGATGGACTCACCGCCTCCTCCATAACCACCTCGCCGCTCTCCACCACGACCATCTCTTCCACCACCACAATTAAATCTGCAGCCTCCTAGTAACTAAAGTTTGAAATTTTATGTGCTTTCAAGGTTTCGAACTTGGAAAGACGAGCTAAGAGTTAGCGACAATAAATCAGGAGTTATTCAATGGTTGATTTAGTATCAACAACAAGAGATGGTGATTTAGTTGAAGCAAAGATGCTTTTAGAGTTCAATCCTGGTAGTACTCAACTTTTGGAGGTCTCAATTCCCGTCTTCATTTTGCACCTGCCAGAGACCATAAAGAAGTATTTTATTACTTCTTATATATCATTACCATTGTTTTTGTTTGTTTCAGATCTCTCTATCCTCTCTCTAAATTAGTTCATTATTGATTAGGTTGTGGATTTGCTGTTGGAAAATGGTGCATATGAACTCAAGAAATTGTTGTGGTCAGGTTAGGGAACTTTGATCCTTCCCTAATTAGTTTGATTTGAAACTGATACATTTGGGTAATCAAAATTTGAGAAATGGGTGTTATCTTTTGTGGGTAAGACCATTGCTTTCAAAGTGTTTGAAGAAATTACTAAGTGGGTTTTGTTTTCTTTATCTTATTTCTTCTGTTTTGGACAACATGCCTGCAGATATGGGCACTGGAAAGTTGTTCAAACACCTTAGCTTTCCAGAAGTAATGTGAGTTTCTTTCTATTTTGTTTCTTAGTATTGTATTTTTTTCCCTTTCCTAAGACACTTACTTTTTTTTTTTTGATGAAACCTAAGACACTTACTTGTATGATATTTGAGTGCCTGTGAATTTATATTTCATTACTCTCAAATGGGCTTTCAGGTTACTCGAGCGGACTATCTTAGTGGTCGGACTGCTCTTCATTTTGCAGTTAATGGACATGTTAGATGTATTAGACTATTAGTAGCTGATTTTGTCCCGAATGTTTCACATCAAGTTATTAGTTCTCATTCTAAAGATGATGGAGGGCAAGAGTCTACTTCATCAAGCAACAAATTCGATCAACACTGTGTGGTTTTACTTCAGCAATTTTGAAATAATTTTCTCCTGTTCACATGAAAATCTGAAATTCATTATAAATCATTGCTTAGTATGAGTAGATATTGATGTTCAATGAGTAAATTATATAGGATTGTTGGGTAGTATTTACTTGAAAGGGAAACTATTGATGTTTACTTTTCAGAATGCCAGAGGTTGGCTCGATGTGGAGTTCGGGGGCAGCAACTTGATAGTCTCCAGCTTGTTTTAGTTTGACTTTGTGCAAGAAAATAGAGGTTAGCTAGGAGATTTTTTTAGCCATTTGACCCTCTTTAAGAGGATATAATCGAGTCTTTAGTGGAGCACCAAGCAGAGGTTGTAGGAGATTCGAGCAGTCCAAACTTAAAAGATCATTTTCGTGAAAGTACTTTGTGGATGCTTGGTTGATGTTTGAGAATGAACCATCAGTATCCTTAAAAAAATTAGCTAGGGTTAGTGTTGGTCGACGTGGTGTATGTGGGGTTGTTTGGAGACAAAATGACATTGCATATCGATGCAAAACTTGTGAACATGACTCGACTTATAATGTGTACCATGTTTCCAGAATGGAAACCACAAAGACCGCGACCTATTCCCTTGGTGGGTGTTGTGATTGTGGAGATGAAACTGCTTGGAAGCGTGAGGGCTTCTGTTCGAAGCATAAAGGTGCTGAGAAGATCCAACCTTTACTAGAAGAGATTGCGTTTAAGTCAAATCCACTGCTAATGTTTGGTCATAAGAACAACAAAATTAGAAGAAAAATTCACAGCAGTTGTAGCTGCTAAATGGGGTATTCTTGGATGGCTCTATAATGCTCATTTGTTTTCAAAGGCCGAAGAATACTTCATGAGGACCAATTTGGGGATTTCTTTTGCAATGTACAGCATGAGGGCTTATTGGTGTTTTGATTTTCTCAAGACTTTGTGGTGTTTGTTTTTTTTTTTGGCAATTTCTTTTGCAATCTATATTTTGCAAACGCAGTTTGCAGTTTACATTATGCAAACACACGTTTGCAGATCAGATTGTTGCAAACACGTATGCTGCAAACACGTTTACATAACAGATTGGTGCAAACACGTTTGCATAACAGATTGGTGCAAACACGTTTGCATAACAGATTTTTGCAAACACGTTTGCATAACAGATTTTTGCAAATACGTTTGCATAACAGATTGTTGCAAACACGTTAGCATAACAGATTGTTGCAAACACGTTTGCATAACAGATTGTTGCAAACACGTTTGCAGAAAAACGTAAAGGAAAAAACACCGTTTTTTTCTGGGGTTTTTTTTTGAAAAAAAAAATATTGAAAGTGGATCTTGTTAGAAAGCTAATGAAAAATCATTTCTAAATATAGAATTTTTATAGAAATCCGACATCTTAAACAAAAGTTATATCGATTTAAAATTTAAAGAAAAATAAAAGAATTTAGTTACACAAAATGACAAAAAGAGGTATTTTAGTATTTGCACACTTTTTGACCTGAATAATAATTTCCAAATGTTTTGTGCTTTTTTACTCATTTTCAATATTATTTTGACCTTTATAGAAATTACCTCTATTATATACATGGGAAAATAAAAACCAAATCAACGTTACTTAATTTTCATTTTTGTGTACCTTAATTTTTAATTAATTTTGTCTGATTAAAATAAGTTTTAGTACTATAAGATTAGAATTGGGGTTTTTATTTGGTTCAGACTTTAAGCCAGAAGAACGAGAAGAGAGAGAGAGAGGAGAGGTACAGAGAGAAACCTAGAGTCTGTACATTCTCCTTTCTCTCTATTCATCTCTTCTGAAACTCATTAGAGCTGTCGATTTGAAAGAAAACCCCACAAAATATATATCTTTTCTTTTCTTATATCTGTTGGTTCTTGTTGTATAAACAAGATAAATTAATGCTGTATTTCTGGAATTCAAGAGAAAGTGAGATCTGGACTAATAATATTTCTAAGGTGAACCAATCTTTGTTTCTTCAACCGTGGGTCTCTCTTATTTTCCTCCCAATTTAGACGACCAGAAGTTAGAGAGAGAGAGAGAAGAAGAAGATTAAGCCAATCCAAGCTGGGAATCATCTTATTTAAATTCATGCAGATCTAGTAATCTTTTGTCACTTCCCCATCTCTGCTTTTCTCTTCTTCTAAAACGACATTCAAAGAAGAGAGAGAGAGAGAGAGAGAGAGAGAAAGAGAGAGAGAGAGAGTAGAGAGAGAAAAAGGGAAGGGATGGATTCGATTTCTTCAATTTTAAAGCTATTGCCTGACTCAGTACGTCATTTGAAGAAAGAAGAATTAACGGTAGAAATTGGAATTATATGGGAGAAATTTCGAACTACATTGATCATACCGATTCTTAGGTTTTCAGTTTTAGTATGTGTAATATTGTCTGTTCTTGTGTTCATTGAAAGAGTTTATATGGGTTTGGTTATCATTTTCATCAAATTATTTGGGCGAAAACCAGATAAACGTTACAAATTTGAAGAGATTAAAGACGATATTGAGAAAGGAACTTCAAATTATCCAATGGTTCTTGTTCAGATACCCATGTACAATGAAAAAGAGGTAATTAATTCTATAACTTTCTCTCTCTAAAAACGATTATCTTCTCTCAAAAACCCATCCCTGTATTTCAGCCCTAGTTTGGGGATACGTAATTCGACAATCCATTGAATTCCTTGATTTTTCCAATCCCTTCTTTTTCACTTTGACCTAGTAGGACCCCTAAAAATTTGCCTTAATTGATTAGATAAAATTTGTCTTCTTTTTCTTCATGTAGTCTATGACTCCATATAGATGCATTTTTTGTTTGTAGAATTTTTAAATTAGGTCGTTTTTTTTTTGTAGAGGTCAGCAGGCTTTTTTTTAAGGGAAGCCAGAAACCCAAGTGCCTCGAACCCCTGACCTCGATAGATAGTTTTGGTTTTTTTTAAATTAGGTCTTGTTAACTATTCATTAGACTATTTCTTTTTTTTTTTTAACGGTTAGATTCAAACTCTGGTCTTCTCATCGGAGAAACATATACCCAATGGAAGGCCCCGTTATTCATTTGAGTAACCTAGTATCGCATATATAACTAGCCGTTTTCGATAGGTTTATTGAGACCTCATCAAGACTATGTTACAATTTTAGTGGGGAATATTTGGAAGATTAGAGTTACTATTTCTGTGTGTATGTAAATGTAATGTCATTTTCATCTTTGTGGTGAGTAGTTTTTTTTTTTTGATGAAGTTGTGGTGAGTAGTTAACCATTATGTACAACAACAAAAAAAAGTTAACCATTATGTATACCTACCACTAAAAAACAGAGACTCTAGGTATGCTAATATTTTTATATTAAAATTGTCCCCACCATGTGATTGTTGCATATACATAAAAAATTGTCAAATTCCATTAATATCTTGTCACTCCTTTCTCTCCACTTTCTTGTGTTATTCTTTATGGATTTGATGACAAAATTATTATGATTACTTAATTAGCATTTTTGCATTTATATAATTGTATGTTTCTACATAATGAATCGTCGTTCATTGATGGAGCATCTAACTTTTTTTGAAATTTCAAAAACACGCAATATAATATACTAACCATACGATGAAAGGGAAGTGAAGTTTGGTATAAAGAAAAAAATTACTCCGTATTTTTATATGTTTTATGATGATTAATGCAGGTTTATAAGCTATCGATAGGAGCAGCATGTTGCCTTTCATGGCCATCTGACCGAATCATAGTTCAAGTCCTTGATGATTCTACTGACTCAACGATCAAAGTGAGTTCGATAGACCTTTTCATATATTTTAGTTACAAAATTGAAACTAAAACCCTATTAATCAACTAAAAAATCACTCAATTAAGGATTTTATTAATTAACTAATTTTGATTATGTCATTTGAGTAACCTAAACTCAACTTTCATTTTCTAGTTTTTGTTTTTTATTTCCTAGGAAGAATCAATTGGCCTTTAGATTTGCATAAGGTCATTTTAGTTGGTTACTTGTGTATTTCAACAGTGAAGAGTGTGGGGTATTTTTGTTTTCAAAAAAAAAAAACATGCACGTGTTGTACGCGCTAATACATATCTTGTGATGAATTATACAGGATGTTCTTATCTTTTTTCGTCAATCTAGGCTATTCCTCAGTTTTGAGAGGTAAGGGATGCTAAATTGGACTAGAATTGAAGTAGTTGATACCACGATATATCTGCCACGTTTGGATCATATCATCTGTGTGAGGGGATTGACCTCAATGATCCAATCCAGATAAAGTAGACTTAGATTGGACAGGTTTGTTCGATTCTTGTAACCAGTGAACATCCCTTATTCAGATATTCACCTAAGAGTTAAGACTTCACTATCTAATGGACTCAATAATGCATTATAATCTAGAGGAAATTAGTTTTCACAATTGAGTAATTAAGCTTGAAAAATAGCTAACTTGTTCTGATTTGGATGTCTACCCTTTTGGGGATTTTGAATTTGCAGGATTTAGTAGAACTCGAATGCAGAATATGGGAAAATCATGGAGTCAACATTAAGTATGAAATCCGAGATAACCGAAATGGGTACAAAGCAGGGGCCCTTAAAGAAGGGATGAAGCATAGTTATGTTGAGGAATGCGATTTCGTAGTGATTTTTGATGCAGATTTCCAACCCGACCCTGACTACCTCCGTCGAACCATCCCTTATTTCGTACATAACCCTGAAATCGGTCTCGTTCAAGCTCGATGGAAATTCGGTAACTAAGATCTTCTTCACCATTCAAATGGATAAAAAAACAACTGTTGAGAAAAACTTGAGGGACATATGTTGATTGAGGTGTCAAAATTGTGCAGTGAATTCAAAGGAGTGTATAATGACTAGAATTCAAGAAATGTCATTGAACTTTCATTTCAAAGTGGAGCAAGAAGTTGGTTCCTATACTCATGCCTTCTTTGGTTTCAATGGTTCTGCCGGTGTTTGGAGAATTGATGCTCTCAATGAGGCTGGGGGGTGGCAAGAGCGCACAACGGTCGAGGACATGGATCTTGCTGTTCGAGCTAGTCTCAAAGGTTGGAAATTTCTCTACATTGGTGATATCAAGGTATATAACTACACTCTCTCTCTTGAATAATTAGTAATGCTAGGTGCGAGATATTTTTGTCATACTAAAAATAAAATCGAACTTGACCCTTTTAATTGCTTGGGCTTGGAGGATGAGCCCATTTTGGGCTTCATGAGCCCATGGGCTGCCTTGACTCGGCTTTGTATCGGGCCGTTTGATCATCATTCTAATACTATTATGAATGTTCAGCAGTACGATTCACAGTTTTATCTTGATTCACATGACAATGACCTGTGATTGTTAATCTATGGCAGGTTAAAAATGAACTGCCAAGTATTTTTAAGGCCTACCGTTATCAACAGCACCGATGGTCTTGTGGACCTGCAAACCTGTTCAGAAAAACGGTAATGGAGATCATAAGAAACGAGGCAAGTTCTTCTTGAATCAACTTTCTTTCATCTTATTAGGAGAAAATTTCGTTATTAGTAACTTTAGCGGGAACAATTACTGCAGAAAGTTACTGCGTGGAAGAAGTTTCATGTGATCTACAGTTTCTTCCTTGTTCGAAAGATCATAGCCCACGTAGTCACCTTCTTTTGTTACTGCATTGTAATTCCAACAACGGTTATGTTTCCTGAGGTTGAAATTCCTAAGTGGGCTTTAATATATTTCCCCACCATTATAACTATTCTCAATGCAATTGAAACACCAAGGTTAGTTA
>BEHA01000839.1:275794-293016 GCA_002897215.1 Eschscholzia californica subsp. californica
GAAGTTTAACCTCAAGCTATATATTTTTTACTTGGGATTAATTTTAGCAAATATATTTCATAAGGCTAAGGGGACACTTCCAATAAGGAAAAGTTGGAGAGGATTGAATGTCGATACACCTCGCGCACAACACACAAGGTTGTTCATTATTCGAACTAATAAAGCTTGTATTGATTAAACAAGAGTTACAACTTATATAGAGAGATAGAGTTTGTTAGAGTTTGATAGGAAGTCTGTTAGAGTTGGTTAGGCCGTTATGGAGTCATGATATAGTGTAGCCGACTCCACTTAAGCCTAAACACAACACAACCAAAATTACATTTACACCTCCTATACACCTTCTTTACACCACTCATACACTCTTGACTATTACTCCCCCTCAAGATGAAAGGGACATTGATGAACTTTCAGCTTGCTTTTAAGACCCAGAAACCTTGGAGAAGCTAAAGACTTATTAGTGAATACATCAGCAGGTTGATCAAGGGAAGTGATGTAGTGAACCTTGAGACGACCATTTGAAACTAATTCTCGAATGAAATGATAATCAATGGCAAGGTGCTTTATTTTGGAGTAGAAAATAGGATTGGAAGCAAGAGATATAGCAGAAATATTATCACATCAAAGGACAGGTGGATCCTTAAGAAACACATGAAGCTCATGAAGAAGAGTGCATAACCATACAGACTCAGCAGCACACTGAGCAAGGCTGCGATATTCAGCCTCTGTAGAGGACCTGGACACACTCGACTGCTTCTTGGCTGACCAGGCCACTGGGTTGGGACCAAGATACAAAATATAACCACCAGTTGATTTACTTGTGGAAAGATCCCTAGCCCACTCAGCATCTGAGTAACCAGTTAGAGAGATTGAACCCTTGCTAAAGGTTAAGCCATGATGTAAAGTGCCTTTGAGATATCTTAGGATTCTCTTGACAGCAGCTAGATGGAGCTCAGTTGGAGAATGCATATGCTGACAGACTTGGCTCACAGCATAACAAATATCAGATCTTGTTCACGTCAAATATTGTAGAGCCCTAACTAAAGATCTATAAGATGTAGGATCTGAAAGTAAGGGACTATCATTAGAAGTAAGCCTAGAGCCAACAGCAGCAGAAGAATTACATGGCTTAGCACCTAACATGTCACTCTTCTTCAATAAGTCCAGAGTGTATTTGGTCTGAGTAACACTTAAAGTTGAAGCATCTCTCTTAACTTCTAACCCCAGAAAGTAATGTAAATCTCCAAGATCTTTCATGGAAAATGAAGTAACAAGTTGATCAATTAGAGTTCTACAAGCAGCAAGAGATGAGCCAGTGACAAGAATATCATCAACATAGATGAGAACAATGGTGATGATACCTTGAGAGAAGCTAACAAACAAAGAAGAGTCTGATTGAGAGGTAGTGAAACCAAGACCCAATAAAGCATCCATTAGAGCTTCATACCAAGCTCTAGGAGCTTGTTTAAGACCATACAAAGACTTGTGAAATTTGCATACATAAGAAGGATGAATAGGATCTTGAAATCCAGATGGTTGAACCATGTAAACATCTTCTTTGAGGTTGCCATGAAGGAAAGCATTACTAACGTCCAATTATCTAATTGGCCAATCATATTAAACTGCTAGAGAAAGAATCACTCTAATGGTTGTAGGTTTAGCTACTGGGCTAAATGTCTCAGAGAAATCAACACCCTTCTTTTGATGAAAACCCTTGGCTACAAGTTTAGCCTTATATCTCTAAATAGGCCCATCTGAGTGTTGTTTAATCTTGAAAACCCACTTACAACCTACCAAATTTTGAGAATCATTTGGAGGAACAAGAGTCCAGGTGCCAGCCTTTTGGAGAGCATTAAACTCAATTTGTATAGCCTCTTTCCAATGAGGAACCTTATTGGCTTGTGTAAAACAAGTAGGTGTAGTTGGTAAGGAAGTTGATAATAATACTATAGGGATAGGATGTTTGCTGGCTTGAAGAATTTTGGGTTTGAATATACCAGATTTTGACCTGGTAACCATGGGATGAGCATTGAGAGTTGACTCAGGAGGTGGAGAAGGAATAATAGGTGTAGGGGAGGATGGAGCAGATGAAGTAGCTTCTGTGAGATTTGGAGTTGAGATATTTGGTGTGGGTAATGGTTGATTTGGAGAAATTGGTTCTAAGGGAGGAAGAATGGGTGTTTGTGATGGCTGGGTTGAAGAAACAGGAGAAGAGTGTGTAAAAATAGGAATTGGGGTAAGGGAATAGCATTGATAGAGGAGACAGTGGACTTAGAGGTGGGTGGAGCAGAGCTAGCCATAGGATAATGAGATTCATCAAAAACAACGTGTCTAGAAGTATACATCCTATTAGTTTTAGGATCCCAGCACTTATAACCTTTTTGAGTTGGACAATACCCCAAGAAGACACATTGAGCACTTCTTGGAGCCAACTTATGAGGAGCATAAGGTTTTAGCCATGGGTAGCATGCACATCCAAAATTTCTGAGAGTAGAATAATCAGGAGTAACACCATAGAGTTTCTCAAGAGGACTTAGAAAGGAAATAGACCTGGTGGGGAGTCTGTTTATCAGGTAGTTGGCAGTAAGAAGAGCTTCACACCAGAAAGAAGATGGAAGAGAAGCCTGAATAAGGAGAGTTCTTGTAATATCAATAAGATGTCTGTGTTTAACCTCAGCAACACCATTTTGTTCTGGTGTATGAGGACAGGAGGTTTGATGAAGGATGCCATGAGATGCTAACAAATATTGTAATTCACCATGAAGAAACTCACTACCATTGTCTGTTCTAATAGTATCAATAGTACATTTAAAATGGTTTTCAATTCTTGCCTTGAATTGAAGAAAAACATGTCTAAATTCAGACTTGGCAGTAAGAGGAAAAACCCAACAAAACTTACTCCAATCATCAATCACATTGACATAATATTTGAAACCAGAAATAGAAGGTTCATTAGTAGGACCCCATACATCCATGTGTAGTAATTGAAAAGCTCTAGAAGAAGAAGTTCTAGACATAGAAAAAGGAAGCTTAGTACTTCTTCCTAATTGACAATCACCACCGAACATAGGTTTATTACAAGCATCAGAAAAAGGTAAAATGTGTTTTATTCTTTGAATAGGCTGGAAGGATGGGTGGCCAAGTCTCTTGTGCCACAAAGCAGATGAAGCAGCAGTAGTGTGAAGTGCTGAGACAACAGGAGATTGTGAAATTTTGATAGGTATTGGGTAGAGACCATCCTCAACTGGTCCTTGGAAGAGCATCTTCTGTGAATGAAGATCCTTTACAAGAAATTTAGTAGGATCAAAAGTGACAGAAACATTGTTATCCTTTGTGAATTTATAAATGGAAAGTAAATTGTGTGATGCTTGTGGAACATGAAGTATACCTTTTAAATTGAAATTGTGCTTATTGACTGTAAATGAAGAATTACCAATGTGAGAGATACACATACCTTGACCACTAGCAGTGTTCACTGTGGCATTGCCATTGTAGGATGAAGTGGAAGCAACATTAGACAAATCAGGAGTAATGTGCTCAGAAGCCCCAGTATCAGCAAACCAAGGGTTAAACCCATTTATATTAGCAGAAGCAAGCATTGCTGATAGATTCCTAGGAGGATTCTTTCCTTGGATGGAGAAATTCATCCGATGGTAACACTCATAGGCACTGTGACCTAGCTTGTTACAAATTTGACCTCTTGTAGGTGGTCTATCTGAAAAAGAATGTACTGAATTTCCTGAGTTAGGCTGATTTTTGTATTGATTTGAATTAGAATTTGATTGATTTGGTCGAGATTGTTGAGTAGAAGATGATTGATATGAAGAACGACCACCTCCTCTTCCATAAGACCTTTTGTTATCATAATTAGCCCTATTTGAGGTATTTCGATAGGAAGGAGCAAGAAATGCTTGAGTAACAGTTGAAGAAACTTGTTTAATCTTATCAGAAACAGTGATCTCTTCACTAACCAGGAGGTTATGAAGTTCATTAATGGTTACTGGAGGATGACGAACTCTGATTGCTGCAGAAAAAGCATCATATTCTGATGGAAGACCTCTTAACATGGTGATAATGACCTCATTTTTAGAACAAGGCGAACCAGCTACTGCTAAGCTATCAGTAATCTTCTTTATTTGACCTAAATATTCTTGAACAGATTGATTTCCTTTCGTTATATCTCTTAATTTGTTTTATAATTGAAGAATATGAGTGGTAGAAGACGCAGCAAAATTTTCTTCAAAAGTTAGCCATAAATCTCGAGAAGAATTTATACCAACAACATATGGTATAATAGAATCAGAAAGTGTTGAATTCAACCAAATTAGAAGAGATTAATCCTCTTCGATCCAATCAAGATATAACTGATTCACTGATTGATCATCATCATCACCAAATTGAGAAGGACAAGCTCTTGTACCTTCGATTATATCAAGAACCTTATACTTTTTAAGTATAGGAAGAAATAGAGATTTCCAAGCAATGTAGTTGTCTCCTTGGAGCTTAATAGGTATCGCATTCGCCATTGAATTCACTGGAACAGAATTGATTTTAGGATTTTCCATGATTTGGAGCTAAGTTTGCTTGATTTGTAGTGAGAGAAAGTTGCAGAAGAAAGAAGAAGATGAAGACAGTAATCGAAAACCTAGAGAGAGAAAATAGAAGAAAAAGAGAGAGGAGAGAGAAGGATCGGTTTTGCTCGTATGAGCTTGTAGAGCTCTGATACCATATTCGAACTAATAAAGCTTGTATTGATTAAACAAGAGTTACAACTTATATAGAGAGATAGAGTTTGTTAGAGTTTGTTAGGAAGTCTGTTAGAGTTGGTTAGGCAGTTATGGAGTCATGATATAGTGTAGCCGACTCCACTTAAGCCTAACCACAACACAACCAAAATTACATTTACACCTCCTATACACCTTCTTTACACCACTCATACACTCTTGAATAAACTATTATTCATACTCTAATATGCCATGCATTGGAGCTAATATGTGTAAATAATGGAATTGTGATGAAACATCACCCAACATAATTAGTATGAATTTCATCAAAAAAGAAAAACATAATTAGTATGTTACTTTTTCAGAAGAACCATATTTGCGAGTTCAAACTTATTTGAATAAATTAAGGCTCATGCCTCTTTCGTAAAACAGGAGTGTTACAATGACAAAAATTTTGACTTAATGACACATTTTCAGTAGAAGAAACCCAAAGTATTTTCAAAGTTTTTACTTTGATCTAGACTGTACCTTTATCCCTATCTGTGTGAAATAAAAATCTCTCACCCATCTATTTAGGATTAAAAAACTAAAAGAAAGATAAAACCAAATTTAAAGTGCAAAAGTTAGAATAGGAAGGCTGAAAGAGAAAATAAAAAGAAGAAGGAAAAGTTGTATGATAATACAGTACTCTGCAAAATATAATCATTGATAGGTGAGATGGTAAAATTCTATTCCTTAACAAAAAAGAACAAAAAAAGAGATAGTAAAAAAAAGAGAAAAATTCTATTGTAACTATTTACAATTTTGTCTTTGTTAATCATCACATTAGACAGACGTGGCAACTATGGCCCTCTGCTTTTGAGATGGTAACATTGTTTTATTTTTAGTGGTACAATTATGACAATCCTAATCAAGCTCATGAACCCATGACAAAAATATTTACACTTCTTGTCCATCAAAGATACCCATCACATTCTTTCATAAAAAAAAAAAAAGATACCCATCACATTTATTACTATGCCAATAAGATAATTTATTCTTCAACACTAAAAACAAGATAATTATATATAATGTAAATTGCTTCTGTTAAGTTACGCGATCTATTATAATAATTACGAGATACTTGCAAAATTTATAACTATACGATATTCAAAAGATAAATATGATAGGAGTGGTTTAGTAAGATCACGATAAATTTATAATTTATTCTTCTACAATTTTTGTGACCACTAGAGGTAGACCCAATGATACAAAATTTGTATAATGTGAGAAATTCCGATTTTGATTAATTATTTAATTTTTTTGTAAAAATAGTTCAATAATTTGTAGATTTAAAAAGTATATATCACATATATATGGACCTCCAAATTCACGAGACAAGGCTCTATATATACATATTATTTTTTCATATCTCTTTCAATATCTATCGATGTTATTATAGTTTTGTTGATTTTGCAAGATAACTAGATTTAATAAATAAAATTTAAGAGTGACAATTTGTACATTTTTATTATTTTCGGTGGTGATTATTATAACTAAAAATGAAGCCCAACTAAAATTTTTACACTGGATCCCCAAACTCTCAGGCACGACCTCTGGTTTAGTATGATATTGGTTAGATGCAACTAAGTACATACATTTCTTTAGAGCGCTCATATTTTTAGAACGAATTAGAATTTCGTAATTTCTATCATGTCTATACACTAATAGTACTAGGTTTCCGTCACGTCTGTAGAACACGGCTTATCCCTTTTAACTAATGCCCCAAGATCACGTTTTGTTATGATTGACACCATAAGTACAAAGATAAACAAAAACATGCAATTTGAAAAGAACCTTAGTTGGATTTGTTCTTTTAGGGTGAAGATTAATGGGAACTATATAGAAATGAGAAGAAAATGTATCGGGAGATCAAGAGAGAAAATAAAGAGAGATATTTTAACGAGATTGTAACCGATTTGATATATTAAAAAATAATGGTTAACACTAATACCCTTCTATTTTGAGTCGAATACACGAAATAGGTTTTATATCTTTTTTCTGAAATGTTTTTCTTTTGAAATGAAAAAAAAAATGATGGTGAGACTTATCTCCCCTATAGCCGACTGACCTGTTTCATTATAATAGATTAAATAGTTACTGACCATTCTGGGTTAAATATCTAGAAATTTAATATTGTTGGAAAATATCTTGTGGATCTTCAAATATCTGATTTCTTCTTGATGATCTAGCACTCATTACGTACAAGATAAGATTGATATTTTGTACGTAAAACTTACTTTAGTTGTCCTAGTACTATGTTTACGAGGGTTCAAATTACAAGATTTCGATCAAAGACCGATTAACTATAATTTTGTGAAAGTGAAAACAAATAAACTATATCAGTTGATTAAATACATTTGAATGATTGAATCTTCGTATTTCTTCTCCTGTAAAAGTTAATTATACATATTTGTAAAGAAGACTTGAAACATCTTCATCTATTAATGAACTATACAAAGTATGATTTTTTTTCGCCATAACTTTTGTTTACCCAAGCATATGGCGTTCACATTTTACTAACAATGAGAAAACTACCCTTCTGAGCAAACACATTCTACTGTTGTCTATTCTGGAAAATCATACTTGTTTTGAGTTATGTTGAGGTTTTGATATTTGTAATATGTGTTTGTGATGTTTTACATTTGTGATGTTTTGCAAGTCAAATTTGTTTTTCAAACAGTTGTTTCTCTCGACACAAACTGTTGGACCAACAGGACAAACAGGCAGTGGCGGATCCAATTAGGGTCTAGGGGGTCTATAGACCCCCTCAACCTTTCCGATTTAGTATACGATATTTGATAAAAAAAACGAAAAAAGAAATTATCTTAACAGTCTAAGTATATGTAAGTTGCTATTAATAACAATAATTGTAGTTAGCTCAACGGTTAAAGGGAAGCTTTATCACTCTTGTGGTCGTGGGTACGACACTGGTCATACACATTTTATATCTTTATTTTTCCGTGGGTTCAAACCCTAATTCTAGGATTTTTCCTAACCAATTTTAGGATTTTCTAATGTACTTTTGAACTGAATTTTTAGAAGAGGCGAAGTAATTTTTTATACCCCCCTCAAAGTATATCCTGGATACGCCACTGCAAACAGGTTACCAAAAAAAGATTAACAAGGAAAAAATAATAAATAAACATCAGTTTCTTCAAGACAAACTCTAGTTTGCTAGACAAACAAGTGTTTTATCGGTCACACAGATAGAAAATAAATAGTTGTTTTCGATAAAACTAGTTAAATGCTTCGCAAAACGATCATCTTTAAGTTGAAAAAAGACCTGGTGAAAAGATCAACAAAAAAAACGACTACAGAAATACATTAGAAACAACAAACTATTAAGAAAAATTTTCTCTAAAAGGCTCATTGAAAAACGGCAAAAATAACGGCGAGGAATGAAAAAAGAAAAAAGTGGAAACAAACAAAGCATTTCAGGAAAAGCAGTGAAATAACGATAAGCAAATAAAAAAAATATGACGATAACTATAGCAATTGATACACAATTTCGGGTTCTTCAACTGCTTGAAGTGAGAGAAGCTCTGACACCGGGAAGAATTCCGGCAAGATCGTACGATTAGAAACCCACAAATTGAACTCCGCCTTTTCTCTTTCAGTCCAGAGGGGCGAGATGGATACCGGGGAGTAAAAGTAATGTCGAGATACCACAGGATGACGAGCTCATCCGGAAACTGTGGTCAGTGGGTCAGACGCATAGTTCTGGCAGGGAAGAAATTTGGATTCTCGGTGCTTTCCAATGGAAGGGTTAGTATTTTGGAAATTGGGAAGGAAAAGTCATGGGAAATATCTCTTCATGTTGAAGGGGTGATGAGTCTCTGCCGATTTCTGGTCGTTGTGTCGTCAGCTCGTCGACGATCAGAGATAGCAAAGAAGATGAGTTTCCTTAGGGAAGGATCAAACCTGTGGATCTAAGAAAGCAAGATTAATGTGCGAGGGGAGTACATTTGGGTGCACAGGACGGGAGGCGGCTACAATGGGGCTCGCTCCATCAGATTTCCGGCAGCCAGCGCAAAGGAGGGTTGGTCCGGGCTGGCTAGCACGTTGGGTGATGTCATTTCACCTAATATGAGGTGGACGGGGAAAGGGGCAGAGGCTAAGTCGAGATGTGACGGCTTCACATTGCCCGAAGACGACAACACACATGCAAGGAATGGGGGCAAGGCTGTCAAGTCGCCGCCTGAATCAACGTTTCGCATCCCCGAGAGAGGATATAAACCCATCAACGCCTCTCAGTCTCCTTATCATTTCCATCTACACCATTGCCCTTACTCTATTCGCTCTCTTTCTCGTAGCAATACCGCCATGGTTGTCGCAGGGAATGTAGGGATCTCTTGGGTAGATACACTCATTTTAGAATTAAACCCGTCGGTGGATGACTGGACGGGGGTCAGGAGGGTGATTACTAGTTTCTTGGGGTCGCCCGAGTTCGACATTCTACCGTTTCGACTGGGGGAAGCTATATTACGCACATCTCTGAACATGGTATATCTGCGAAAACTGGAAGCAATAATGATCGACGAAGCAGATGCTACTCTCTCTGTTCGAAACTGGGAGCATGCATGCAACGCCTTAGTACAGAGAGCGAATGTGTATGCTGTTAAATTGTTTGATCTGCCGTTCCACCTCTGGTCGGTACAAATCTTCGTGGTTTTGGTGGAAGGTGTCGGGACTATTCTTGCCATCCATGAAGATACCGACAAGATGAATAACCTATGGTATGCTTCGATAACAGTCCTTTGTGAGAAGGACAAATCAATCCCAGTCAACCAGGAACTTGTTATAGACGGAGTTTCTTTCCTTATATACGCGGAGGTGGAGTCCCTTTCAAATACAGCATCTAAAGTTTAGCAGGAGCTATTCCCCCCTCCAGAGTTCCGGTGAGTTTGCCTAGGAACTCTTTTCCAATCCTCCGTAGGACCTCTCGACCTAACGGAAGTAGCATGAGTTCCAGCCCTAGTGGGGCTCATTCGGTGGGTTCAGTCAGCAGGAAGAAAGATATCATTGGTAGACTGAGGGAACCGGAAGGGGGAATAAAGATGCATGTGAAGGAAGAACAGTTAGATCGTTGCACGATAGGTAAAGGGTCTGGGAACGAGGGACAGACAGGTAAAGAGAAGGAGATAGTGGGAGACAAGGTGGAACCAAGCAAAGGTAACCATAATTCAGTTGAGGAACCATCTCAGCCGGAGGAGGTACTATCGGCGGTGAGGGTACTCATGGATATGTCGGTCAAATGGGCCAAAACCAATGTTGGGCCGGAGCGCCTCAAGAAAGCAATTCACAAGGCAAAAGGCTTTAAAAGGGCGGTAGACGAAAGATGCCTGAGCCTGGCATCTAGAGGCACCCCTAATCCCTCAGTCTCGAGCGAGCTATCTTTGGAAACACCAACTCGGGTTCAGAACAAACAAAAAGAGGCCCCGGGATCAGGAAAGGAGGATTTAGGAGACAAGATGAAGGAACTGGGTTGGTCGGTTGGGCCATTTCAGACTACGGTAGCGAAAGGGAAAGAGGTGGTTCAAGCGGAGCATGGAGAGTCTATCCTAGCGAAGCCTCTTCAATTTCTGGCCTCTCTGCCACCCCATCAGGATCGGGTAACGAAATTTGAATCCTCATTAGATGCAATGCGAGCGAGAATCAAAAAGAAGAGATTGGCAGGGCACACTAGGGAACTCAAGCTCCTAGAATGGAACCTAGCAACCCCCATGAAGCAGATACTAGTAAGAAATATTTCGAAGGAAAAGGAAAGGAAGGAAGGAAAGAGCAAGGAGGATGATGAAGAGCAGCCAGACCGGGTGTGAGCGGGTAAATCGACGGGGGAAGGACCAAGGAGGGGGAGTGGAGGGCCTCAGTTTCAATCTTTCTGTTGGGTTTAGGTTTTGTGATGGTTGATAAGGGTGGGGGGATAGTTTAGTTAGTTAGTTTAGTGAGTTAGTGAGGTTAGAGCCCTTGGTGGGAGGCGCGTCTGTGAGTGAGTAAGTTTTTAGTTTTTTTATCGTTTTGTGGTACTTGGGTCCGCGGTGGCCGAGTTGGTGGGAGGCGCGTCTGTGAGTGAGTAAGTTTTTAGTTTTCTAGATCTTAGATTGTGGAGAGAGAAAAAAAAAATTGTGATCATCGGTTGTAGAAGACAAAAAGAGCATGGGTTCCCTACCATGGAAACCACCATTAGGAAGAGATGGAGCAGCAAAGTGAAAGTGAAAGAGAAGTTAGGATTTTTTAGAGGACAAAGTGAAATTAGGGTTTTCTATGTCAAAAAGGCCAATAAGGTATAAATGTCAAATTTCTAATTCAGACTTATTGATTCAGCTTTACAAAAACAAATAAACTTTATCAACTAATAAAATACATTTGAATGATTGAATCTTTGTATTTCTTATCCTGTAAAAATTGTACATATTTCTAAAGAAGACTTCAAACATCTTTGTCAAATCAAAGACGTCTTGGGTTGCTATATAAAGACCCTTAATTCAGGCTATCTCAGAGGGCGTAAAAATTGTACATATTTCTAAAGAAGACTTCGAACATCTTTGTCAAATCAAAAACCAGTGATGTATCCTAAACAGGTTGCTATAAAGAGGTGGCCCTAGAGTAGAGATGGTCCAATGATCGATCTTCTTGGCATGGATGAACCACCAATGACCGTGTTGGATCCAAGTGATGAGGAGATGGAGTGTGAAAGAGATACAGATGTGGTTAGAGATGATCAGATGGATGTCCAGAATGAGTCTGAAAATGCTATGGAAGTGATTACTGAAAGAGAAACAGATATGGTTAATTAGAGATTATCAGGTAGACGTCCAGAATGAGTCTCAAAATGTTGAAGGAGAGTGTACTGAAAGAGAAGCAAATGTAGTTAGAGAAGATCAGATGGATGTCCAAATGGAACATGGCACTCAAACTAGAAATATTTTTGATTGGGCATCACTTAATTACAATAAGTTTATGATGTATGATGGTGATCAGTAGAGGGTACTCTAAGAGATATGGTTGGAGTAAGTGATGCTTATTTTAGTTCTTTACAATCAAAGGTAACTGAAATCAGCTCACAGGGTCGATCAGAAACGGCCCATTCAACAACTGTAGAAGAAAACGAATACCAGGACTTTGGTGATGATGTAAACCCTGAAGAAAGGTATCATTCAAATAGGGAAGAGTCAGATGGGGGAAGGGATTTATACTCCAGTGATGGTGAAGATACTGAACAAAATGATCATTATGATCCAAGATTTGAAGAGTCTGGATCATTTTATGCAGAAGAAGACTTGTACAATACAGATGAGAAAAGGGGCCAAAATGAAAATGTGGGCCATAATGGAAAGGGGGCCAAATTGGAAATGACTTGTATCTTGGCCAGACTTGGCCAACGATTGAGCAGGCCCTAGTATCAATTAGAAACAATGCAATTGACAATCAATTTACATATACTCAAATAAGAAATGAGAAAAGAAGATTGAGGTTCAAATGCAAAGAAAAGGGATTTTACTGGTTTGTGTACGTACCTTAGCCAAGCCAACCTTGAGCATACATGTACTGCATACCAAGATGATACAAACCCAATGGTTAGTTAAAATTGGATTGCTCACAAACTGATGGATGCCTTTGCTCAAAATCAGAATCTAACTCCGGAGAACATATAAGCCTCGGTAAAAACTCACCATGGTGTGAATGTCAATTACAAGAAGGCTTAATTCCATTTTGGCCACCGATTTGTGACCAACTCATCGTTTTGGCCCCAATAAGTGTTTGGCAGTTCGTTTTGGCCCCAATTTCCTGTTTGGCCCCCACATTTTTTTATAAGCTTCTCCATTCTACCCTTATGGCAATTCCGTAATTTAAATTTTTTTTGTCTCTGTGTCCACCTCACCAAGCAATTTCACGTCACATTTGTCCACATAAGATCACTGGAATATGTCGCTGGATGACATCTTTTTCCGGCGACCTTCATTTTTTTTTTATCTTCTTCTTCTCCAATCATCTTCGCCGGAAACCGAAAGTTTTGAGAGAGAAAGAAGAGGGGTAGAGAGAGAGAAGAGGAAGGAGAGAGAGATAGAGAAAAAAAAGAGGGAGAGAGAAAAAGAAGAAGAAAGAGAGAGAACGGAGGTGGAGAAGAAGATAAAAAAAATGAAGGTCGCCGGAAAAAGATGTCGTCCGGCGACATATTTCGGCGATCTTATGTGGACAAATGTGACGTTGAATTGCTTGTTGAGGCGGACAAAGAGAAAAAAAACACATTTAAATTACGGAATTTCCATAAAGGTAGAATGGAGAAGCTTATAAAAAAATGTGGGGGCCAAACAGGAAATTGGGAACAAAACGAACTGTCGGACACTTATTGGGGCCAAAACGGTGAGTTGGTCACAAATCGAGGGCCAAAACGGAATTAACCCTTACAAGAAAGCTTGGGTTGCCAGAATTAAAATGCTAGAGCAAATTAATGGAAACTTTGAGGAAGTGTACAGACTTGCACCTGAGTTGGCAAGACAAATACTTATATCAAATAGAGGAAGCATATCTACAATATCAAGACATGACATGACAGAATCCTTTACAGGTATGTGTGTTTGTTTTCGAGCATCTATTGAAGGGTTTGTGCAAGGTTCTCGACCAGTTTTGGGCCTTGATGGCTGCTTCTTGAAGGGAAAATGTCGAGTTGTTTATTTATCTGTTTTGGGAGTAGATGCTACAAATGGAATTATTCAGTTACAGATTTTAGGAGATGGATGACAATGTTAAAGTCTGTCAGTCCGACTTCCAAACAGGTTAGAGAGGTAAACTCCTTCTTCATAGGCAATGTCACACTTCGATACTGATTCGAAGTGCATTTTCATCACCAACAACTTTTTAGAGAGTTTCAATAGTAAAATTCTGAAGCTTAGAGAGACAAACCCCTCTCCAACATGATTGAGAAGTACTGGTTAATGATCATGGACACATACCACAAGAGACGTATGCAGGTGAAAGACTGGTCGGATGATGAGTTGGTGTCAAAGGTTAAACCCTCCCTTGAAAAGCTCAAAAAGTCGACTAGGCATTACTATGTCCAACCTTCTGATGAGAACTACCGGAATGTGAACGTGAGGACTGGAGTTCGATGCCAAGTGGATTTGGGTAATCGCAGATGCACCTGTTGTGCGTGGCAAATATCTGGATTACCTTGTGTGCATGCTCTAGCTGTATTGGTGCCTAGAAGAGAAGATCTTACAAAGTAAGTCAAATGACCCCCATTTCCTTTTTGGCCCCCATTTCCTATATTGCTTTTATGCAGGTATTGGAGCTAATATTATAGGGTCAAAGCTTACAGAGCAACGTATGGACATCGGGTTGTGCTAATCCCAAATGAGGCAACATGTGGACATGTAAATTACTTTCCTTTATTTCGCACTTGTTTCAACGATGGACAACAGTTGATAATGTGTATCCTTGTAGCCTCGATATATCGTCAAACCCTCAAGAATGACTAGGACGGCAGGGAGACCTTAAACTCAGAGGAGGATAGATGCTTCAGAGAAGTCATGGTAACGTTCATGGTTATTACTGCAGCACTCGTGGGAGTCATGGACATAACAAAAAATCCTGCAGAGGACCCACAGGTCCCAGATTAGGGTAGGCATCTTCAAGTAGAAGGGTTGGGAGTCAGCAACAACCTCATCAGCAACAACCTCATCAGCAACAACCTCATCAGCAGCAACCTCAACAGCAGTCTCAGGGAAGCTGAGGTGGTACTCGAAGGGGAAGAGGGGGTCGGAGTAGCACAAGGTACGAGCTGAAACTGAGCAGTAGGAACCACACCAGTAGACCAATGAAGGTGCAAGGAGGGGAAGAAGGCCAGGGACCCGTAGTAACCCAAGGGGATCTAAGTAGTATCTTTGTTTCAAGATAATGGTTTTGTTTGACTTTTTGTGGTTGTGTTTTGAATTTGAAGACGGTTTTATGTGTTTTATTCCAGACAATGTTTTTTGTTTGGTTTTTTGTGGATGTGTTGTGTTGATGGTTGAAGACAATTTTTTGTGTTTTATTCCAGACAATTTTATGTATTTTGTGGATGTGTTCTATGTTACATGGAATATTCCCATTTTGGCGCCCATTCCCGTTTGCCCCAAAACACATAATAATTTGGATAACAATGAAACAGATTCATAATAACTCGGATAACAATTCCATTTTGGCCCCCATTCCCATTTGCCCCAATCTCAAAGTAAATCCTTAAACTTCTTACACATTTGATCATATGGAACTTGTATAGTAACCATCTTTCCTTTGGCCGCTTTAGTCTTATGAACTCAATCATCAACCTAATCGAACTTGTTGCAAACAGCACAAGAAAAAAAATTATTTTCATAATTCATATCTGTTAGCGATGTTCGAATCTTCCTCCTACCTCTACAGTTTGATCTTGGGCAGGGGATGTCTATCCATGGACAATCTTTCGCCTAGTGATCATGAAGCCCGCAGTAAAAGCATGATGCATCTTTGCTGTAAGAATCAAGACTTTTGAATCTTTGTTGCGGAGGGTATTTCTGTTCATCTATCCCTACCTTTTTCTCTTCGTCTCTCTCTTCATCCTTGCCTTCATCAAGCCACTGGAAAGGAAGCCATGTATGAAATTGGCAAGAAAGGTATTTCCCAACCATACCTTATCTAGTTTTAGCAACCTCAAGATGTCTTATGCCAATGCATTTAGGGCTTTTGCAAGGACTGTAAACCCAAGGACATTCGATTGCTGAATGAAATGGTTCATCACACATCTGACAGGAAACTGTGAAAGTTATTGGTGGGGATAAAGAACTGCACCCCATCTCTTTGTCAGATGATAAAACTGAACCAGATTTCTTTCTGGTGAAGGAGAAGAAAAAACTAAGAAAGATGAAAACAGAAGCTAAGAAAACGGAAAACAGATTTTTGTTGGTAATTGAGCTCTTATTGTTGTTGAAGAAGAAGTTAAAGAAAGACTGATGAAGTTAATGGAGAGAAAGGTCTTATGTCTTGGGAAGGTAAAAAATAGGGCATTAGATGGTCGGATGGATGTGAAAGCTCGGGATTTGGCGTGGGAAAGTGAAGATTTGGTCAGAGGGGTAATTCGGGTATAGAAAAGTATTGAATTTGACTTGATGATATCAGCACTGCCCGAAAAGTGGATTTGAGGGCCAAAACGAACTGCTGGACACATATATGGAGGCCAAAATCGTGAGTTGGTCACAAATTGAAGGCCAAAACGGAATTAACCCTAAAATATATTTGTCTCCTCCACAACTAGTGATACGAATCAATTTTTTCTTTCCCATCATTTTAACTTAATGTACATCCATAATATACTATATAATATATTTGTGCCGACAATTTTCTTTTGTTAACTATAGTGTTTGGAATTTTTATTATTTAATATGTAACTTCATTTTCTCCGTGTTCAAATCCTGGATCGGGTAATTGTCGAACACAGACAACATTTGAACACAAACAACTCGGTCGACAGTTATTGGACACAATTTCATGTGTATCAAATGGTGAGACGCTTTTTTTTTTGTTGAACTACATGTTGAGACGCTAGTGCCGGCCCTAGGCCTAGGCGACCAGACGACCGCCTAGGTACCTTAAATTTAAGGTGCCCCCGATTTATATATAGATAGTATTATTATATGTGTTATTTTATGCACATATATATATCAAATTTGTTTGGTAGTAAAGTTGGTGGGACAGTTGATTAATGAACCTAAGGTCAAGGGTTTGACTCCCATGACTAGCATTGTATTTTAGATAAAAATTTTCCTGCTGAAAACAACCTAATTAATTGGAAATTTAAAAGACAAAAGTAACTAACAATCAATTTAAATACATATTTTTATAATTTATTTTTTCTTCTCTTATCTAATTTCTCTTCAAACTTCAATCTCACATGTCAATTTATGTTCTTTCAACTTAAAGTGTAGGGACTCTCGTCGATACATTCGCCTGAAGGCCCCTGAAAATCAGGGCCGTTATTGTGAGGCGCTGGATCTTCTTAATTTAAAAATGTTGGTGGTAATTCATTACTGAACCACTCCTACTTCCATGTGATTGATAGTTGATGAATGGAATCATTTAATAAAACCTAGTAGTAGCAAAGATCCAATCTGATAATTGTCACGTAAATTAGGGAATAGTGGATCTGATTTAAAATAATTTATTATCCCTAACTACCATTCAACATTCTGTCTTAATAAATTTGTCCTTTCATTAAATCCAATACAACTATTTTAATGTGTTCCCCCTTTTCTCCTTTCAATCAATCTCTTCAGATTTAATGAAATGTGTTTCTGATGTGACGCCCATGCAGAAAAGAATTTAAAGACTTAACAGTAGTGTTTTAGTGTTTTTTTATTCTACAAATATTTTAACAATATCATTAAAAAAATAATTAAGTACTAACATAAATCTGATTCTTTCAATAGTGCACTAAATTAGAAA
>BEHA01000839.1:301598-316389 GCA_002897215.1 Eschscholzia californica subsp. californica
GGATTTTAGGCTGATTTTCAAGCTAGATGGAGTTGCAGGGGAGAGAGGATTAGGGTTTTGCAGGGAGCTCTTGGTCGGTGGGAGTGGAAAGGGGAGAGGGCTTACGTCACCTTGGAGCCTCTCTCTCCTCAAAAAACTCCTCCTCTATATGTCTGCTTGTTGTACCGTGTCAGTGTGGTTACTCAGCCGGTTAATATCATTTCAGGCCTCTCTCATGTAGTCTGATGTCACTACTCTATTTTTAAGTAAATTAGAAATTGTATAGTATGCAATGTGTTTCAAATTATATTTATGACGAATCTATATCATGTAATATAGTAACTTCTGGAGTTCAGTGTCGAAAAGAAGTTGTAACATATGTGCTCTCTTTTAAAGAGAAAATACTTAAAATCTATGGAAAAGAGAATTTTCTATAATTTTGACTTCTAAAAACAAAGCATTAGATGATGCAGTAGTAACGTTCTTACAAAAACTTTCCTTTGGACTTATTCTAAGTTTGAATTGTGAAATAACGTAAACTGTTTTTTTTTTCAGAAAGAGAAAATATATTGATTATTGTGCCAAGACAACACTCAAAATGTCAAAACTCAAAATGTCAAAATTTACATAACATCGACTCTAGAAAAAACAAGAATATTCCCATATCAAAATTCTAGTTGACAAAGCTAATGAATAATTCAATGTCCCGACCTCCGCAACTATTTACTTCAGTGAACTGAAATTATCAACAAACTAAAAAAGATTAAACTGAAATAATCTTTAAATATGAAACAAAGAATATAAGAGTGACACGATGCACGTGATAAGCATACGTACAAAAGGATTCCATTGGTTAGGATTGATAATCTTGGTCGGGGACCATAGTTCTATTGTTAATACAAAACGTGTTTTTGCACAAAAAACACATCGAATAAATTATAATATGATATTATATATGTAGGAGCTGGCAAGTTACTTTTCTTGGCTTCTACTAGACCAATCCTTCGATTTAGATGCAGAAATGTTAATCTGGACCCATCAGCGCACTAACTTCCTTTATATGAAAAAGTTGGATCACATGTTATATTTGTAATTTGTATAAATGTGCTAGTCGGGTTAAGATAGAAAAAAGTATGCTATTAGCCAAATTCTTTTTACCTTTTTTTGTTCTTTATGTAAAACAACTCAATAGATTCATACTATATAATCTTTCAACAACAAAAAAGAAATTCATACTATAATTCTCGATAGCACCTAGATTCTAGTTTTTTTTTGTTTTGTTTAAAGACCTAGATTCTAATTAGTATTCATCTAAAATGGACTTTACTTTTCAAAAGGATTTTAGTAATTTCTTAAGGTGACTGTTTTGGAAAAACAATAAGACTTTTGAGAGAAAAAAAAAATCGGATGAAAAGTTTTGATAATTTCATTTTTCTGTTTATGTTGTTTTAGAAAAACAATAAGACTCCCACTTGTACTTAGAATAAGTGCAATGCTCGATTCCCGTATCAATTTGTATCACATCTAATACGTCACGTCATTCAGACTTTCTTGATCCCGAGTACAACTATCAAAGACAAATGATTAACTTTTAATCCATTTGAGCGCGGTCACGCATTTTCAGTTTTTACTCATCAAGCGGTCTTGAGACACGTTTTCCTAATTTAATTAGGATGACACAATCTATTCTTGTGCTCCCACTCAACTTCATGTTTATCATGTCTTTCCCAGTATCCGCTTTTATACCCCCCTTTTACGTCGCGGCGTTTGGCGGAACCAAAGACAGACATTCCTTACATAAGATGAGTGGAACACTCACGTTTTGAGGAATCTCTCCAATCTTGTCAATGAGAAGCGTTTTGACGATCATGATTGATGTACTTCTCACTTGAGGGTTATCCACTGTATATTCCTAATAGTACACCCACGTAGTCGATTCAAATACTCATATTCCTATAGCCCATGAAACATTGCTATCTCCTCAACTCACGTGCTAGTCTTCCTAAGTCATCGTTGTCCATGCAATGACCCGGACTAGAGAGGTGATAATTAAATATTCCAAGTTCACTTAATAGGATTTTCAATCATCAGATCACGTATCTGACAAACCTATTCGGAATGTTTTATTATCGTGGACTGTCGTTTAAATACTAAACTAAATTTAGACGACCGTGAAATAACTAACTTATTTTCGATAACGAAAGTTTATAAATTTGAGCCTTTTCAGCAAAAACCCTCTTACATACTAAAATAACTAGTCAAGGTTATTTTCGAAATTACCTTATGCCTGGGACATTTAGTATGATTCTCATACTTTTGTCTTACGTGATAGTTTAGTTAACTATGGCTGTAATCCGATTAAACCTTGCTTATTATCAACTAATCGAGGGTCGATTCCTTTGATCTTCTATTGATAGTTTCTAGTAACCTTCTACTAGAATTAAGGCTTTCATTTTTTTCGTTTGTAGAGTCTGCAACAGTTCCCGGCTTGAAACACTTTCAACCTATTTTCCTTCCATGTGTGAAAGTTTGCATTATCATGTTCAACTTTACCCACTCTAACCCATCCTAGAAAATTTACAAGCCTGTTTCATCTGAGTTCAGATGTTTACACCTCTTAATACTCCGGTATTCGAGATGTCTTGGGCAAATGCTTAAATCATGTCTCACATGACCGATCTTATGTGTATAACATAACCATCTTCCTCATGCGTGCTTGCTCATCAGGGTCCCCCGACTCTGAGTTTTGCCGAGCTATGCGCAATGAGTTTGGGTCGAATATCTCTTTCAGAGTCTTTCGTATTTGGACTTTTAAGAATCTCAAGTTTTCTTTGAAGGATATATTCCCTCGGTCTGAAGGAATGGTATCCTTCTGAAGGAATGTCCTTCGACCAAGATGTCAATGCGTACGATTTGGCGAATAAGACCTTGATGACCTTACTCGGAAGATCATCTAGTCCGGTCGAATTAGGGGTCTTAATGCTTAGCTAGAAGCCGCTTACGATCGTCGGATAACTTCGGTAATCCTCGACTAACATTGACCGGATCCTACAAGGGTTACACATAAGAGTGATGGTTTGAATGGGAGAATTGACACTAGTGGGAGACTGGCAAATAGGTAGATTGGATCCATTATTAGTAAGTCCAATTAGTTCGGAGGAGTCCCAACACATACACATACATGCAGACCCAAAAGGGAGGCCTGGGAAGGCTTTAAGGGGGTCGGCCATGTGATGGTCGACGTAAGCAAAGGGTTGGCCATCTCATGGCCGGTTAATACCTAAGTGGGCCGACCAAGGAACCCCATTAAGGGGCTATGTTGGTCGGACACACTAAAGGAACCCAAAAAGGGTATTTAGGAAAATACCTTCTAATTGAGTCTTTATGAATCCTAGTTTTGGTCAAACACCTATTCTAGGGTTTCTATATAAGGATCAAATTAGACAACCTAAAAGCCAACCAAGGAAAGCCAACTGAAGAGAAATCCAGGCTGTATTTTCTCAGAGATAAAGAGAGTTTCTCTTAATTATCTAGTCAAGAAAAAGGAGTTCTTCATCTCAACCTTCAAGAAGGTCCTAGCTGACTCGAAGGAGGGAGTTCAAGTCATACACTCGGTGTCTCAAGTAGAGGAACTACAATTGGAGCTCTTACCTTTCGAATACTGGTCGGGATTTAGTTCGTGGGAAAGCGATTAAGGTAATCATCTTTCCGTTTCTAGTTTATTGATATATTCATGTATAGATCCTGGAAACCTAGTGTTAATCATATGATGACCTAAGTCAAATGCACGGTTCGACTCAAGACCGAGTGCATTGGGTCGTGCCTAGCACGTTGTGGGCGAGACCAGACGCATCTCGGTCTCGGCCTAGGCATAGGACGCATCTGGCCTAAGGCGATCTTTCCAGGACGTCTCGGGCCACTGCCGAGATGTCCCAGGTCGCCCCGGGCGTATCCCAGATCCGTCTGGCCTATGGCCGAAGCACCTAGGCTATCTCGGTCCTAGAACGAGATGCCTAGAGCACCCAGACACATCTTTATACGTCTGGTGGAAGCTACCTGGTGTCTCGGACCGAGTCCGAGACGCACTCGAGTTACCAGAAGCACCCAGACGCGTCTGTTGTTTGCTCTGGACGTGTGCCCATCATCTCGGATCAAGTCCGAGACGGTCTTGGCCAGCTCGGCTGAGACGTGCACGCGTCTCGGCCAGATTTAGCAACTTCTAAACGTTGCTCCTCCATGCAACTTCCAATTTTTTTTCTTTTGCTTCTAAAGTTGTTGTCCAACTTGTTTAGAAACTTCTAAAACACCAAAATTTTGTTTTCAATCAATTTCTAAAATTCATAAAGAACATTTCTTTTGAAAACACTTTTCAATACCGAAATCAATCAAAATCGAATCTTTTGAAACTCTTTTGAATCATCAACTTTGAAAATCAATTTGAAAATTTTTAAATCACATTAAAAATCATCAAATTGAAGTCTAAAAACACTTTCAGACATAGCTATCAATCTAATCAATCATGGATTAGTCTGAAACTTAGCAAAAATTAGCTATCTCCAAAAGGCTTTGACGCAACTGTTGGGTTATGATACGTACTAGTGTTCTAAGCGAAATCTCAGACATCTCATGTCAAACACTAGCATTCCCAGGATCATCATGCATAAGTTAATAATTAGCTAAGAGTTTTAGGATTACCTTAACCGCTACTTTTTCCCTCGAACCTTTTCAATCGAATGCGAAGACCAAGAGCTCCACGTGTTGTTCCTCCACTCAAGACACCGAATGATCTACTTGATCTCCCACCGTGTAGCTAGCTTCTTCTTTGTTGACTAGTTAGATAGCTTGGGAATTAGTTCACTTTCTCTTCTCTACTTGATGCGGTAGAGTAAGAAAGCTTATTGGATTCCTAAAAGTCCTTTTTGAATAAGATTACGGAAATAGTTAAAAATAGAAACTAGTTTTTATTTCTTGATTTCCTTAACATGTGGCCTCCCAAACCATGCCCAAAAGGGAAGATCTGACTGGCCTCATTAGGGGAACCGACCAGTCAAGGCCGACCCCAATCCGGGCCCAAAGAGTCACCTTTTTGCCCCCGACCCAAAACCCCTCTTTCGGGCCTTTTGTGTTATCTTTGCCTAAACTTTCTTTAGGCCTATGAGACATGTTTATGGGACTCTCCCATGATTATATGTCTCATTCCCACTAGTCATATCATCCGATCAAATAGACACTCTTATGTGTAACCCGATGTAGGATCAAGTCGAAGTTAGCCGCGAATTACTTCCTAATGCGACGATCGTAGTTGTTTCTATCTAAACACTACGATCCCTAAATCACCGAACTTGATGATCTTCTTCATTAATTTTCCTATCCGACAAATTGCTAGCATTGCATCTTTGGTCGAAGGACATCTCCTTCATTAACAGCAAGGCTATTGTTAGCATTTACTAGATACCCAACAATTATGAGAGAAGATCGTGGGAGGAAGATAAATTAGTGGGGAGAAAATCGGTTGCAATCTAAACTACATAAATCACTTCCCCTCACCCGCACACATATTTTTCTCCACTAAATATGGCTTTATTTCTCTCTCCCTCTCTCCTCTTCTCTGCAACTTGCTCTATTAATTTGGAATTGATTACTAATGTAATTTTTTTTTTATTAAAACCACAATTTCATTCTTAAGTGATAACGGTCACAAAATTACATGGTAGATAATTCTTATTCCTCTGAGAACTACATGAGAGTTACATAAATAAAGTTCTACACAGAACTTTCGAATGTAAAGTGCCTCATGAAGGGAAAGGAATTGACAAGACACAGACTCAAAGAAAATACCCTAAAGGTTGAGAAAAGAGATCCTTAAGATCAAGAATGAAAAGACCCTAAAGGTCGACAACGTAGAATTTTACTATACTAATAATATAGAAAATACTAATTTACATCTCTCTCGACTTCCATTGTAGTAGTAGATTGATCATCCTTGATAAAGTCGCGAAGTGTTGAAGTAACGAGAGATCGTCAGTAACTGCTCACTTTGAAGTGGATGGTAATGATTACTCAAGTTGTTTATCTATGACATTATTGATCAGTTTACCCTCAAGCGAAGCAATCTGTGACTTCGATCCAACACCTTTTCCTCGATTTTATACATATCCTATATCCCTTTTTCTTTTATTCCTCTTCTTCAGTTTTAATTTCTTCTTCCCAACATATATAAATGAAACTAATACTAACCCTAATATCTGATAAATGAGGGGAAACTGAAAGGATAATGAATTGCACACAGTGAATGAAAATGGGGATTTGTAGAGAGGATGTCGGTGAAAATTAGGTTTTCAGAGTGGGGTATGAAATAGTAGATCTAAAAGATAAGACCAAATAAAAAGAGGAAATTCTGGAGGAGGGATCCCTCCTCCGGAAAACAACAAGATCTTGATTCTCTCTTCAAGAGAAGAAAACGGTTATCGGGAAAGGGAGAGGGGGGTTGATTGAACACTAATTTTGTAACTCACTCACTCACATCTTCTTTGAGTCGAACAAGATTACTAGTATAATTGAAGTTGATAATTTGCAGGAAAGAATTTCAAAATTTACGGCGTTAGCCAAGAGGGATATGTCGCGTCCGTAGGACACGGCAGAAACCTAGTATATATAAAGACTCTTAGGGACATCTTACGAGGACTAAAAGTCCATTTACTTCTACCTTTACTTTGTTTATTATCTAAATTATATGGGATAAATCTTGATGACAAAATATTTCCACCGAGACTCGATCCCACGATCTCATGGGTTTAAGAGGGGGTGTCCAACTGCACCAAACAGTGATGGACAATCGTGTTTTATTTAAATTTTTCTTTGTTCACTCATCATTGTTTTGATAAAATTTGTCACCCTTTTTATTGTCATAATACAATTTGTTTACTTTTTTTATGTTTGGATTGGTTCATCTCATTTTGCACCACAATTATTTTTTTTATTTTAAATTTTATGATTATTTGTTATTGCGTGTATATTTACTTATAAGCTCATAATTAAATGTTATTACACTATGCATTTTTATTAGTTTGTGAGGGGATAAACTTTTGTGATTATCATTTCAACAACAAAAAAAGAAACACGTCATTACCATTAATTAATTGTTTTGTATTTTTTCGCGTGCATGGATCTTATTTCGATCTTCATTTGTCCAAAATGTAAGATGTTCTTCAATGATATTCGTTTCAATACACATCAGCTCAAACATTTCATATTACATTCACAAAATGACCAACAATGTTACGACAAATATATATACACACACTTAAAAGGATCTTCATATATTTCATCATCTTCAATTGATCATCGTTATCACCCAGAACTACGTTTATAGCGTCTTCTTCTACGAACACTGACATATTTGACAAGCCTGAAACGGATCTGAAACCCAAACATGTTTGAGTTTGATTTGATGAACCTCAAACAAATCCAAAACCAAACGAACGTCCAGAGTCTCTGCTTCTTCACAATCATCAGCATTTGACGCAGCAGAAAATTCAAAAAATAATAATATTAGACCTATGTCCAAAACTTAGAAACTCAAAATCCACAAGGAGTCAAGAAAATGCTAAAATTTTATTGATACAAATGAACAATTTAAACAACTATGGGATCTCCTTTATACATCATTAGGATTTTCTAAAACTAATCAAATTCGAATGAACAAATCCTAGACAAATAAATTGCAAAATCAAGAAAATAGAAAACTATTTAAGAAAACTTTCTAAAGGAAAATTATTAAAAATGACAAAAATAATAATACTAAAAGTCTGTTTTGAGGGCCTAAAGGATGGAATTTGTCCCCCAAATAGGTTGGTTATGGCGATTGCGACAACAAATGTGTGGAACGTTGTTTTTCCCCATCGCTCCAAATTTCATCCAATTCCAACACTCGTAGCTGATTTTGGTCGTTTCACTCGATTGCCTTTATTTTTTCCGTATAATTTCTTCCATAATTTCATTCAAATTTGTTTCAAATATACCTCTCCAACTTCACATATATTTTCAACAAAAAAAATCACACATATTCTAAAGTGAATATATTTAACTTCAAATCTGTTCAGGAGATAGATTGTTCAAATTTTGTTCGATTCGTTAGTTAAATTTCTTAAATCAAACACATTTTCACGATTTGTTTAACCGACCTCAAATCATTACGGTTTTCGTGTTCGACGAGAAGCGCTAATCAATATATTTTGACGCCTCAAACTTTACAATGGGTGATGAATATGATGTGAGAGGTAGTCAGTGGTGTAAATGAGTTGACAATGAAGACGTTCAATCATTGCAATCGAATATCCCTAATAGACCGATCTGCAAACTAATATGCCCCCAGTTTATTGCTCTAAGAGCAAGTCCAACCCCAACCTGTTTCAGGCCCTAATAACCACTTTTTCACCTATATTTTACAGCCTCAGCTCAGCGCCTAAAATTCAGCTCCAACCTCAGCCTCTCTTGGGGCCCTAAAATTTGAATTTGAATTTCCCAATTTACTTAAATAATTCGATTAAACAACATTGATTACAAACTAATAATTGATTAAAAATTTAAATCTATCTGAATATGACTAAACAACAATAGAAAAATTAAAGATAGTTAGAAGGGGTTTCTTGGGTTTTGTGGTCAACCGTTAAGCCAAGCTTTCACGCGCTGCTATAAGCATTCGTGCACCATGTTCGTCGAGAGACCTAACATCAATATTCAATAAGTCCCTCCCATATTGTTGGTTCTTGTGTTCTGTATGAAATTGTAGAAACTCTTGTTGAATCCGTAAAGCTTCTTGCATTGATACTTCCAATCTATTTTGCCAATATTCCCCAGTCGGAGTACCACTGACTTCTTTGTCTTTAGCGGTAGAATGTATCGAATTTTCTCCGACTCTTGCATTTGCTTTGGCTTGTTTACGACCAATTGGTCTTCCTCCGATGGATTGGTATTAGAATCTCTTTTCCCGGATGTTGACTCTTCTAGCATGTCTGCCATCCACTTATTATGTGATCAAAATTTTGTAAGCATGTTGGAATCTAAAGCCTTTTCCTTTACGATTTCTTTTATAAACTTCAAGTGCTCTTTGTAACTGAAATAATCAAACTTGATTTTAAGTTCATATTTATGAAGTCAAAAGATAGAAATAAAGAGATTCAAAGTAGGAAAAATTAGCCGGTCATAGTCGTCCCCCCCGCTTTTTGGAACTTTATTTACTATCCTCAAAGTAGAGATAAAACTTTGACAATCGACACTTATGTCACTGAAACGAGATTTACAACTCTTGACTGTGCGTTGAGACTTTGCAATTGCATTAAATTCATCCGTTATTTTTTGCCAAAATACTTTATATTTTTGAAAATTTCCGACAACCACATCAAACGTGATTTTCAAATAACAATTAGTAAGTATAATATCTTCTGCGGGTTTATACGCAATCCGTTTAATTTTCTTGGTTGAAGTTGTGCCTTCTTGCTCACAAGAATCATCCAAAGTTTCATCTACCGTCGAGGGAACGCGTGAAGAATCATCAAAAATTTCATCATTTTCTAATTGACTCGAGTGATAACCGGGAGATCAAATGAGATCCATAAAACTTTGGCTAAACAATTCATTATCATTCAAGGAACCCATTGAAAAAGATTGAAAAGATTGGAGAGAAAAAACTGAAAGAGATAGAAGTTGAAGGGGATAGAGAAGGAGATTTAAATGAGGGAGAGATGAGTAATTGTGGGTTCAACCCCTATTTATAAGAGTTGAACCACATCTGGCCGTTGGATTTGCTCCAACAGCCAGATCAGGCCCCCCATATGACCGTTGGAGACCTCCCCAACGGTCATATGGGGAGTTCAGCCGGCCCTTAATTAAGGGCCGGTAGTGGTTGGACCTTGGGAGAAGGGCTCTAAAATCAAATTTAAGGCCCCCCTAGTTTCAAGTTGGACTTGCTCTAACTAATTCATCTTCAACTTATACCATTTTCTTCAAAAAAAAATTGAATTTTAAACGGGACAAATCGTTTTCATCTACCCTAATTCCCACCGGAGCAAGAGACAGAGAGAAGTGTAGAAGAACGGAGTGCTAGAAATGATTTTATAGTTAATATAATATTCTTTATATATAGGGAGGGAGGGGGTATCAAAAATGTGCTACTCAGATGGATACTTGATTACAATATAAGATTACTTTTCAGTGGTAGTGATTTTTTTTCTTTTCTTTTCTTTTATTGATGTAAAATTCGAATAAACTCACCCACAAAATTATACATGTTATGTTTTATTTCGACGTCCAAACTAAAATAACGTGTCTAGTTAGGAATGGTCAATGTTAACATTTATGTAGAAGTGTTAATGCGCCCAATGTACATACTTGTCCTATTTGCGGTTGAACAAATTTGTTTTTTTACTTTGTATTGTTAATGTAACCGGAAAATCTAATTATAGTGAAGTATTTGAATCTGTTAACAAAAAGTTAATATTACGAGGAGGTTGAAATAAGAGGTATACCAAAATAGTAAATTAATATGACAGCATATCTTTATAATTTACGGCTTAGAATTCACCTAAAATTGAAATTATTGTCAACAGTCTGGAAGGCTGATCTCCTATGACCTTATAAGAGGTTTCTGTGTTTTTGTAAAAAATCTTGGAGAGAAGAATTGTCATGAAGATGATGAAAGCAGACATTAACACCACACAATGGACATTTATGTTGGTCTCGTTCTTGTTCACCCATGCTAAAACAAGGTAAAAATTTCTGACCATGTAAGTACTGAGGAATTTTGAATACCCACCTAATCAAGAGAGTAGTTGAATATGAATGGAACAATATTTTTCAAATTCCTCTAAGTTTATGATTTGAAGACATTTTTGTACAACTTTTCATCATATTCTATTTTAGATACCTAGACATTTTGTTGCGAAGACATTTTATAACTTGTTATTTATGATAGGTCAGTGTTCAGTTTCACTAATTTAACTACTATAATGTTTCAAAGTTAAAATAAGGATTTAGAACTCGTTACATTCTTTAAAAACGAAATAAAGAATGTAATTTAGTTTTTACTGTCGTTTTTCTTAGATATTTGCGCTCAATACTTAGACGTCACAACAAAACTAGAATTATGATAGTGGTTGTCAATCACTACAATATCAACTACTACTAATTGATGTTTAGTACATGAGAATAATAAATAGATAGAATAAAAGCCGCCTCCATTATAGTGTATAAAAGAAAATAGGGGTTGTCCATAGAAATGGCAAAAGTCAAACAAAGGATCATGGAGGGTCACTAGTAAGGCACCCACTAATTATATTAAGGGTTATTTGGCCCCCAATTCTATGACCTACTCAAAAAAAAATTAGCCTACATTTGGTCAGAAAAAGTCATCGACAAATAATCGACTCCTTTGGCGACGACTTGCAACTTAAAAGAAAATTTGATCTCTGGCTACTTCTTCGTTTCTCCTTCCACTGCCACACTCTATTTTGAACTCACCACGCATTGCTTAAAAAAAAACTCATCCACTCATTCGATGTCTAATTTGATCTCCTTTCTTCTCGTCTTTCACCATCCTCTCTACCTTCAAATGTCTTCATAGTAAATCTTCTCAAGATCCATATTTTCCAAATTGCTCTAAAGAATTTGGTAGATTTTTGTCAACTCGTTCACTCTGGAATGATCCCTAATCCAACAATTTACTCATCCTTCTCTAAGCATGCATTTATTCCAATTTCTAAAATATGTGATCTTTTTTTTTCCTCTAAGATTTTTCCTCAACTATATTTATATGATAATAAGGTTAAATTAATAGAAACATAGCAAAGAGATACACATAAAAAAAATGAGTTAATTCCTATATGACCCCCTACTTTGTGACCAGCTTCCTTTATGGCTCCTTTTTTTCGTAAATTCAAATATGACCCCTTATTTTCAAGTAAATGTCGTTACTACCCTTCTTAATTCTAAATTTAAAACACTAAAAAAGAAGTTATTTCCACCTCACCTATCTCTCTCTCTACCTCATCTCTCTCTACAACTCACCCCTCTCTCTCTCTCTCCAATTCACCTCTCTCTCTCCAACTCACCTCTCTCTTCTCTGGCGACCTTCAAATCTAAAAAAAAATAAAAAATCTCTCTCCTCTCTCTCTACATTTTTTTTTTAAAAAAAAATCTCACCACTCTCTCTCTCGGTGAAGGGATTTCCCTTCGCCGGAGGATCGGTTCACGAACAGATCCTCCGGCGAAGGGAAACCCTTTCGTCGGAGTTTTTAGAGATAGTTAAAAGAAAATAAAGAGAGAGGAGAGAGAAATTTTTTTTTTTAGGTTTGAAGGTCGCCGGGCGAAAATTTTTTCGGCTGGCGACCTTGTCGGAGAAGAGAGAGGTGAGTTGGAGAGAGAGAGAGAGAGAGGTGAGTTGGAGAGAGAGATAGAGGGGTGAGTTGTAGAGAGAGATGAGGTGGAGAGAGAGAGGTGAATTGGAGAGAGAGATAGAGGGGTGAGTTGTAGAGAGAAATGAGGTGGAGAGAGAGAGGTGAATTGGAGAGAGAGATAGAGGGGTGAGTTGTAGAGAGAGATGAGCTGGAGAGAGAGAGGTGAGGTGGAAATAATTTTTTTTTTAATGTTTTAAATTTAGAATTAAGAAGGGTAATAATGACATTTACTTGAAAATAGGGGGCCATATTTGAATTTACGAAAAAAAAATGGACCATAAAGGAAGCTGGTCACAAAGTAGGGGGCAATATAAGAATTAACTCAAAAAAAATTCCAATATGGGATATGTTTGTTTCCTCTTTGGAGTCTAATTCCTCTTCTTATGGTTTTATTCTTCTCTTGAACTCTTACCTTACTACCTTCCGCAGATTGGAAAGAGGGTTAAAGCCAAAAATTCAATTTGAAAAAAAACTCGATCAAGTTTCGATTTGGTGCAAAGTCCAAATACATTACGAAACCACGATAGATTATGAAACTGGATCATTTTTAACTTGGAAACATCAACAATTGAGAAATTACGCATGTAAAGTTGTTGATGAATCTACTCGTAAATTTGAAAAAAAAAAATTGTATTATGATGATCAAACAATAGGGGATCATTACTCTTTCTCTCTATAGAACATCCCATGTTAGAGTTTTAGCCGACTAAAACCATGGTTTTCATTCGGTTTTAGTTGAATGAATAAAACGCAATTTAGATTTTCTTTCCAAAACCTCAATATGGGGTTTTCTGGAGAAAAGAAATAAGAGTATAGAGGAAAGATGGTGGTGGATGAAGAATGAGCGTGCTAATGGTTTAAGGAGAGAGGAAGACGAAGATAAAGATTGACTTTTTTGTAAAGTTGAAAGTTGTCTGCAGATAGTCGATCGTCTAACTGCGGCTATTTTCAATGAAGAGAAAATAGTGACAAGACAAAGAAAAACAATCTTTTCAAATAAAATGTAAAAAATATTGACCGTTGAACTTAGTGGTGTTCAAAAGACCGGGTCGGGCCGGCCCGAAATAAAACAAGCCAGGCCGGGTTGCGGTCCGAGCCCAAGCAACCCGGGTTGGAATTGTCCAGTCCCGGGTCGGCTATACCCGTGGCCCAGCCCGGGACTTGACCCAGGCCGGGTCTATCCGGGTCGGGCTCAACCCGGGTCTGACCAGGCCTTTTTATAAGATATGAAATCAAATTAAAATAGTATATAATCTTAAAAGTTAATTGAAATGAAACATTACAAATATGAAACTATAAGATAACAAATCAAAACATTAGAAATTTTACCTTTTTAAAATATTAGATCTTAAGAAATAAAGTAATGATTATTTACCTAAAAGAAAATACTACTTACCTAATACTAAAAATACATTAAAACAAAATCAAACTTACCTAAAAGATTCTATAGTATTTACTTAAAATTTCTTCCCTAACTTAAAAAAGAAAAAAAAAAATTTAACTTATATAAAAATAGTGTTTATGGAACTTATCTAAATTTTTTATATTCGTTAGTATGGCCTATATATTTTCTAGATAAGATATACAACCTTAATAGGAATATAATTATTCAAAAAAGAAAGGAAAAAAAAGCAAAACGAAGAAAAAGAAAAAAAAATGACGGGCACAACCGGGCCGAGCTTAGCCCGTCGGACCTGGAATAGAGGTCAGCCTGGGACAGAACCCGAGTTGACCTGGCCCGTTTTCCGTAGGGCCAGGCCGGTCCGAGGCTGTGCGGAACGGGCCGGCCCGGCCTTTTGAGCACCACTGGTTGAACTTGACTAACAAAATTATAGTTTAGAAAGTTAAATTAGAATACTAGACCAACATTTCCCGTTAGTCACAAATTGGGAGCCGAACGACAACTCCATAAGAGCAAAATTATGATACAAATGGTACACCGGACAACCCTCCTGGCTGAATCCCGATCGGATGATGTGGCGGAGCCAGATTTAGAGAGAAAGTGAAAAAGCTCTCTCTCTAAACCTGGACCGGCTACGTCACCCAACGGAATTCAGTCGGGAGAGTGGTCGGGCATATCATCACGGTTGATTATGATAAGCGGATCTGATCATTCCATTACTCTTGAGTCTTGACCTACTCCCCCCCCCCCATTAGAATACGTGGTTATGCGTTGGCTAATCAGATCCAGTTTTTACAGCTGGCTAAAAGTCATCGTAGTTAAAAAGGTCACCCGTGTTTTTATAAAAGGCCACCTTTCTTCTTATAATTCCATTCAAGAACTAGTGAGAGAAAGTAGAGAGAGAAACAGAGTAGTAGTAGTAGACTAGTACTACTACTGTGTTAAATGGCTCAAAGTA